>JALIRR010007890.1:0-15000 GCA_023091755.1 Montipora sp. Colony 1 RG-2022
TTTCCACAATTTTGCACTGGCACTGTAATTTTAACTTTTTTAAAAATTGGTCATGATAAAGGTTGTAGCTGTTTTTACTGGAAAAATGCTGCAAACACTGCAAAATAGCAGTTTTCAAAAAACGTGTTATTGAGAGGCTAAAACGAACGTTTTCCACAATTTTGCACTGGCACTGTAATTTTAACTTTTTTAAAAATTGGTCATGATAAACGTTTTTGCTGTTTTTACTGGAAAACTGCTGCAAACACTGCAAAATAGCAGTTTTCATAAAACGTGTTATTTAGAGGCTAAAACGAACGTTTTGCACATTTTTGAACTGGCACTGTAATTTTAACTTTTTTAAAAATTGGTCATGATAAACGTTTTTGCTGTTTTTACTGGAAAACTGCTGCAAACACTGCAAAAAAGCATTTTTCATGAAACGTGTTATTTAGAGGCTAAAACGAACGTTTTGCTCAATTTTGCACTGGCACTGTAATCTTAACTTTTTTAAAAATTGGTCATAGCAGTTTTCATAAAACGTGTTATTTAGAGGCTAAAACGAACGTTTTCCACAATTTTGCACTGGCACTGTAATTTTAACTTTTTTAAAAATTAGTCATGATAAACGTTTTTGCTTTTTTTACTGGAAAACTGCTGCAAACACTGCAAAATAGCAGTTTTTATAAAACGTGTTATTTAGAGGCTAAAACGAACGTTTTGCACAATTTTGCACTGGCACTGTAATTTTAACTTTTTTAAAAATTGGTCACGATAAACGTTTTTCCCGTTTTTACTGGAAAACTGCTGGAAACACTGCAAAATAGCATTTTTCATAAAACGTGCTATTTAAAAGCTAAAACAAGCTTTTTGCACAATTTTGCACTGGCACTGTAATTTTAAGTTTTTTAAAAATCGGTCATGATAAAGGTTGTAGCTGTTTTTACTGGAAAACTGCTCCAAACACTGCAAAATAGCAGTTTTCATAAAACGTGTTATTTAGAGGCTAAAACGAACGTTTTCCACAATTTTGCTTTGGCACTGTAATTTTAACTATTTTAAAAATTGGTCGTGATAAACGTTTTTCCCGTTTTTACTGGAAAACTGCTTAAACACTGCAAAATGGCAGTTTTATAAAACGTGTAATTTAGAGGCTAAAACGAACGTTTTGCACAATTTTGCACTGGCACTGTAATTTTAACATTTTTAAAAATTGGTCATGATAAACGGTTTTGCTGTTTTTACTGGAAAACTGCTGCAAACACTGCAAAATAGCAGTTTTCATAAAAAGTGTTATTTAGAAGGTAAAACGAACGTTTTGCACAATTTTGCACTGGCACTGTAATTTTAACTTTTTTCAAAATTGGTCGTGATAAACGTTTTTGCGGTTTTTACAGGAAAACTGCTGCAAACACTGCAAAATAGCAGTTTTTATAAAAGGTGTTATTTAGAGGCTAAAACGAACGTTTTGCAATTTTGCACTGGCACTGTAATTTTAACTTTTTTAAAAATTGGTCATGATAAACGTTTTTGCTGTTTTTACTGGAAAACATCTGCAAACACTGCAAAATAGCAGTTTTCATAAAACGTGTTATTTAGAGGCTAAAAGGAAGGTTTTGCACAATTTTTCACTGGCACTGTAATTTTAACTTTTTTAAAAATTGGTCATGATAAACGTTTTTGCTGTTTTTTACTGGAAAACTTCTGCAAACACTGCAAAATAGCAGTTTTCATAAAACGTGTTATTTAGAGGCTAAAACGAACGTTTTGCACAATTTTGCACTGGCACTGTAATTTTAACTTTTTTTAAAATTGGTCATGATAAACGTTTTTGCTGTTTTTACTGGAAAACTGCGGCAAACACTGCAAAATAGCATTCTTGAATTCCCCGCACCCAAAGAACTGACAACAGAAATGCGGTGCGGGATAAGCAGACAATTCTTAGCCCATTTATTGAACTAACCAAATAATCACAAAACAAAAAACAAATGTTTACACTGTTTAGACACCAAAAAATCAAACAAACTGTATACGTTTGATGCGGCCAAAGTAAATTGAATAAACAAAACCACTTATAATAACTGTCAATTACTAGAAAAAACAATTAAAATCGTTACGAGGAAAAGGATTACAGGATTTCAATCAAAATATAAAAAAGAACAAAATTTAACTGTCCGCTTGTAAAAATCCACAATGAAACTTGTTTACTGTTCAGCGACTATATACTTGCTACTTTGCATATCACACTTTCTTGTCATAATCTCATGCGACACTTAAAACACACTGCCGACAAACGCACCTGCGCTTGGGAATTCAAGAAACCATTTATCTTTTGTTTCATTACGCTTTGCTGCATTCAGGCAAAGATAAATGAACAATTCTTGAATTCCCGCACCCAAAGAACTGACAACAGAAATGCGGTGCGGGATAAGCAGACAATTCACAATCAGTGGCAAAAGCATAGAAGGATACGAGATAAGGCAAAGTTCATTAAGCAAACATCGTTAAGCGATCAGAATTAATAGGGCAAATGTAAATCTCCATACTGCTGCATACAACACAACTCGCGCAATGTTTATCGATCAAAACACATACTGAAAATCAAAGAGCCAAATTTCTAGATACCACAAGGGTATTTTCCAAAGATTCATGGACATAACCATCTGCGGCTTGGATACTGCGCCAACCATCATGTCTACGCCGTACTCTCCCAGAAACTCCGCTGCGTGCTGCTTGGGAAGCACCACCTGAACGAAGGCTATGTAAACCAACTTCGTTTGAGTCTAAACAAGTTCTGAAATCATCTGGCGAAAAGCACTAAACGTGCAAGATACATCGTCTGAAGCGAAAACTGCCCACATGGCAAGTTAACACAGCACCAGTACACACTCCAACACATGGAGGCTTGGCCCACTCGGCGTCAACTGGTAAGCAAATCCGCACAACGGATAGGAGTCCACTTGACTCTAAAATGAACACACTACTGTGTCGGCACTGCCCTCTCGGCTTGCTTCAGCTGCACAACTCGTGCGCACTAGTACAGTTCAAGTCCACTGACTTGCACAGAGCAAAGGCCCACACCTAGGCCAAGAGGCTCAGACAAAACGAAAGCAAATAATTAGGCTGAACAACTCGTTCAAGGTACTCATCTAATACCCGAAAACGTTCTGAGGCAAAAACTAAGGAAATACAATTCGCTTCTCCCGAGACATCTCTGCTTCCTTGCGCGTGACACGAAGCTTTTCTTCTTCGTCATTTTTAGTGAGCGGGTCCGCCTCAAAATATTCTACCACGTCCCAGCCATCCCGGTCAGCAATAGAAATAAGCTTATTTCTGTTATGAAGGAGTGACATACCTTCGTTGGCAATCTCAGTGATCGCGTCATCCGCCCCAGCCCTCGCTAAAATCTGATTAGACTTATCCTTGTACTGTTTCTTATTACTCTTATATTTGAACTCGGGCTCTTCCTCTGCAGACTTGCGTTTTAGTGAGTCGAGCTGTTCCTTGGACAACCTTGACCTCCTCCTTCTTCGCCTCCAGTGCCTTTAAGATTTCCGTCGCCCAAGTTGGGGGCTCAGGACCGCGAGAAGCGGAACGACTTCTACGATGCGAACGCTAGCGGGTACTCCTTTGCAAAGGCGAAGAACTACGGCCAAAACCGCTTGAAACTGCAATATGTGAGCGAGAACTTCGACGGCCTGAACTGTGATGTTCTTTTCTTCTGGACGGCCGGGCAACAGGGTCTTCAATGTCCGCGTTGACTCTCGAAATAGAAGAACGAACTGAAGCAGGGCGACCACGACGGCCCCGCGCCATGTAAACGAGATAGGAAAAACGAGCTAAGAATTTAACTGTCCGCTTGTAAAAATCCACAATGAAACTTGTTTACTGTTCAGCGACTATATACTTGCTACTTTGCATATCACACTTTCTTGTCATAATCTCATGCCGACACTTAAAACACATTGCCGACAAACGCACCTGCGCTTGGGAATTCAAGAAACCATTTATCTTTTGTTTCATTACGCTTTGCTGCATTCAGGCAAAGATAAATGAACAATTTTTCATAAAACGTGTTATTTAGAGGATAAAACGAACGTTTTGCACAATTTTGCACTGGCACTGTAATTTTAACTTTTTTAAAAATTGGTGATGATAAACGTTTTTGCTGTTTTTACTGGAAAACTTCTGTAAACACTGCAAAAATACCAGTTTTCATAAAACGTGTTATTTAGAGGTTAAAACGAACGTTTTGCACAATTTTGTACTGGCACTGTAATTTTAACTTTTTTAAAAATTGGTCATGATAAACGTTTTTGCTGTTTTTACTGGAAAAACTTCTGCAAACACTGCAAAATAGCAGTTTTCATAAAATGTGTTATTTAGAGGCTAAAACGAACGTTTTGCACAATTTTGTACTGGCACTGTAATTTTAACTTTAAAAAATTGGTCATGATAAACGTTTTTGCTGTTTTTACTGGAAAACTTCTGCAAACACTGCAAAATAGCAATTTTCATAAAACGTGTTATTTAGAGGCTAAAACGAACGTTTTGCACAATTTTGCACCCCCGCACTGTAATTCTCATTTTTTTAAAAAATTTGGGGTCAGGGAAAAACTTTCCCCTTTTTTATTAAACTCGGAAACCCCAAAAATTTAGCAAATAAAACGTGTTATTTAAAAGGCTAAACGAACTTTTTTGCAATTTTTTGGCCCCAAACTGTAATTTAATTTTTTAAAATTTGGAAAAATTTTAAATTTTTTTCCCGTTTTTACTGGAAAACGGCAAAAAATTGGAAAAAGAGTTTTCATAAAAGTGTTTTTTAGGGGGAAAAAAGGGAAACCCGTTTTGCACAAATTTTGCCGGAAATGAATTTTTTAATTTTTTTAAAAATTTAGATAAACTTTTTTGCTTTTTTTTTACTGTAAAATTCCCGAAACACTGCAAAAAAAAAGGGGTTTTCAAAAACGTGTTTTTACGGGCCCAAAACAACCGTTTTGAACAAATTTTGGGACCCAATTTTTAATTTTTTTAAAAATTGGTCATGACAAACGTTTTTTACAGTTTACTGGAAAACTGCTGCAAACACTGCAAAATAGCAGTTTTCATAAACGCTCGTTCAAAACGAACGTTTTGCACATTTTAGAACTGTACCGTAATTTTAACTTTAAAAATAATTACAATAAACGTTTTTGCCGTTTTTTACTGAAAACTTCTGCAAACACTGCAAAATAGCAGTTTTCGCAAAACGTGTTATTTAGAGTGCTAAAACGAACGTTTTGCACAATTTTGCACTGGCACTGTAATTTTAACTTTTTGCATTGGTCATGATAAACGTTTTTGCTGTTTTTACTGGAAAACTGCTGCAAACACTGCAAAATAGCATTCTTGAATTCCCCGCACCCAAAGAACTGACAACAGAAATGCGGTGCGGGATAAGCAGACATTCTTAGCCCATTTATTGAACTAACCAAATAATCACAAAACAAAAAACAAATGTTTACACTGTTTAGACACCAAAAAATCAAACAAACTGTATACGTTTGATGTGGCCAAAGTAAATTGAATAAACAAAACCACTTATAATAACTGTCAATTACTAGGAAAAAACAATTAAAATCGTTACGAGAAAAGGATTACAGGATTTCAATCAAAATACAAAAAAGAACAAAATTTAACTGTCCGCTTGTAAAAATCCACAATGAAACTTGTTTACTGTTCAGCGACTATATACTTGCTACTTTGCATATCACACTTTCTTGTCATAATCTCATGCCGACACTTAAAAAACACTGCCGACAAACGCACCCGCGCTTGGGAATTCAAGAAACCATTTATCTTTTGTTTCATTACGCTTTGCTGCATTCAGGCAAAGATAAATGAACAATTCTTGGAATTCCCCGCACCCAAAGCAATCTGACAACAGAAATGCGGCGCGGGATAAGCAGACAATTCACAATAAAAGTAAAAAGCATAGAAGGATACGAGATAAGGCAAAGTTCATTAAGCAAACATCGTTAAGCGATCAGAATTAATAGGGCAAATGTAAATCTCTCCATACTGCTGCATACAACACAACTCGCGCAATGTTTATCGATCAAAACACATACTGAAAATCAAAAAGAGCCAAATTTCTAGATACCACAAGGGTATTTTCCAAAGATTCATGGACACAACCATCTGCGGCTTGGATACTGCGCCAACCATCATGTCTACGCCGTACTCTCCAGAAACTCCGCTGCGTGCTGCTTGGGAAGCACCACCTGAACGAAGGCTATGTAAACCAACTTCGTTTGAGTCTAAACAAGTTCTGAAATCATCTGGCGAAAAGCACTAAACGTGCAAGATACACATCGTCTGAAGCGAAAACTGCCCACATGGCAAGTTAACACAGCACCAGTACACACTCCAACACATGGAGGCTTGGCCCACTCGGCGTCAACTGGTAAGCAAATCCGCACAACGGATAGGAGTCCACTTGACTCTAAAATGAACACACTACTGTGTCGGCACTGCCCTCTCGGCTTGCTTCAGCTGCACAACTCGTGCGCACTAGTACAGTTCCAAGTCCACTGACTTGCACAGAGCAAAGGCCCACACCTAGGCCAAGAGGCTCAGACAAAACGAAAGCAAATAATTAGGCTGAACAACTCGTTCAAGGTACTCATCTAATACCCGAAAACGTTCTGAGGCAAAAACTAAGGAAATACAATTCGCTTCTCCCGAGACATCTCTGCTTCCTTGCGCGTGACACGAAGTTTCTTTTCTTCTTCGTCATTTTTAGTGAGCGGGTCCGCCTCAAAATATTCTACCACGTCCCAGCCATCCCGGTCAGCAATAGAAATAAGCTTATTTCTGTTATGAAGGAGTGACATACCTTCGTTGGCAATCTTAGTGATCGCGTCATCCGCCCCAGCCCTCGCTAAAATCTGATTGAACTTATCCTTGTACTGTTTCTTATTACTCTTATATTTGAACTCGGGCTCTTCCTCTGCAGACTTGCGTTTTAGTGAGTCGAGCTGTTCCTTGACAACCTTGACCTCCTCCTTGAGAAGCGGAACGACTTCTACGATGCGAACGCTAGCGGGTACTCCTTTGCAAAGGCGAAGAACTACGGCCAAAACCGCTTGAAACTGCAATATGTGAACGAGAACTACGACGGCCTGAACTGTGATGTTCGCGTTGACTCTCGAAATAGAAGAACGAACTGAGGCAGGGCGACCACGACGGCCCCGCGCCATGTGAACGAGATAGGAAAAACGAGCTAAGAATTTAACTGTCCGCTTGTAAAAATCCACAATGAAACTTGTTTACTGTTCAGCGACTATATACTTGCTACTTTGCATATCACACTTTCTTGTCATAATCTCATGCCGACACTTAAAACACATTGCCGACAAACGCACCTGCGCTTGGGAATTCAAGAAACCATTTATCTTTTGTTTCATTACGCTTTGCTGCATTCAGGCAAAGATAAATGAACAATTTTTCATAAAATTTGTACTGGCACTGTAATTTTAACTTTTTTAAAAATTGGTCATGATAAACGTTTTTGCTGTTTTTACTGGAAAACTTCTGCAAACACTGCAAAATAGCAGTTTTCATAAAACGTGTTATTTAGAGGCTAAAACGAACGTTTTGCACAATTTTGTACTGGCACTGTAATTTTAACTTTTTTAAAAATTGGTCATGATAAACGTTTTTGCTGTTTTTACTGGAAAACTTCTGCAAACACTGCAAAATAGCAGTTTTCATAAAACGTGTTATTTAGAGGCTAAAACGAACGTTTTGCACAATTTTGCACTGGCACTGTAATTTTAACTTCTTTAAAAATTGGTAATGATAAACGTTTTTCCCGTTTTTACTGTCAAACTGCTGGAAACACTGTAAAATAGCAGTTTTCATAAAACGTGTTATTTAGAGGCTAAAACAAACGTTTTGCACAATTTTGCACTGGCACTGTAATTTTAACTTTTTTAAAAATTGGTCATGATAAACGTTTTTGCTGTTTTTACTGGAAAACTGCTGCAAACACTGGAAAATAGCAGTTTTCATAAAACGTGTTATTTAGAGGCTAAAAGGAACGTTTTGCACAATTTTGCACTGGCACTGTAATTTTAACTTTTTTAAAAATTGGTCATGATAAACGTTTTTGCTGTTTTTACTGGAAAACTGCTGCAAACACTGCAAAATAGCAGTTTTCATAAAACGTGTTATTTACAGGCTAAAACAACCGTTTTGAACAATTTTGCACTGGCACTGTAATTTTAACTTTTTTAAAAATTGGTCATGACAAACGTTTTTGCTGTGTTTACTGGAAAACTGCTGCAAACACTGCAAAATAGCAGTTTTCATAAAACGTGTCATTTAGAGGCTAAAACGAACGTTTTGCACATTTTAGAACTGGCACTGTAATTTTAACTTTTTTAAAAATTGGTCATAATAAACGTTTTTGCTGTTTTTTACTGGAAAACTTCTGCAAACACTGCAAAATAGCAGTTTTCATAAAACGTGTTATTTAGAGGCTAAAACGAACGTTTTGCACAATTTTGCACTGGCACTGTAATTTTAACTTTTTTTAAAATTGGTCATGATAAACGTTTTTGCTGTTTTTACTGGAAAACTGCTGCAAACACTGCAAAATAGCATTCTTGAATTCCCCGCACCCAAAGAACTGACAACAGAAATGCGGTGCGGGATAAGCAGACAATTCTTAGCCCATTTATTGAACTAACCAAATAATCACAAAACAAAAAACAAATGTTTACACTGTTTAGACACCAAAAAATCAAACAAACTGTATACGTTTGATGCGGCCAAAGTAAATTGAATAAACAAAACCACTTATAATAACTGTCAATTACTAGGAAAAAACAATTAAAATCGTTACGAGGAAAAGGATTACAGGATTTCAATCAAAATATAAAAAAGAACAAAATTTAACTGTCCGCTTGTAAAAATCCACAATGAAACTTGTTTACTGTTCAGCGACTATATACTTGCTACTTTGCATATCACACTTTCTTGTCATAATCTCATGCGACACTTAAAACACACTGCCGACAAACGCACCTGCGCTTGGGAATTCAAGAAACCATTTATCTTTTGTTTCATTACGCTTTGCTGCATTCAGGCAAAGATAAATGAACAATTCTTGAATTCCCCGCACCCAAAGAACTGACAACAGAAATGCGGTGCGGGATAAGCAGACAATTCACAATCAGTGGCAAAAGCATAGAAGGATACGAGATAAGGCAAAGTTCATTAAGCAAACATCGTTAAGCGATCAGAATTAATAGGGCAAATGTAAATCTCTCCATACTGCTGCATACAACACAACTCGCGCAATGTTTATCGATCAAAACACATACTGAAAATCAAAGAGCCAAATTTCTAGATACCACAAGGGTATTTTCCAAAGATTCATGGACATAACCATCTGCGGCTTGGATACTGCGCCAACCACCATGTCTACGCCGTACTCTCCCAGAAACTCCGCTGCGTGCTGCTTGGGAAGCACCACCTGAACGAAGGCTATGTAAACCAACTTCGTTTGAGTCTAAACCAAGTTCTGAAATCATCTGGCGAAAAGCACTAAACGTGCAAGATACACATCGTCTGAAGCGAAAACTGCCCACATGGCAAGTTAACACAGCACCAGTACACACTCCAACACATGGAGGCTTGGCCCACTCGGCGTCAACTGGTAAGCAAATCCGCACAACGGATAGGAGTCCACTTGACTCTAAAATGAACACACTACTGTGTCGGCACTGCCCTCTCGGCTTGCTTCAGCTGCACAACTCGTGCGCACTAGTACAGTTCCAAGTCCACTGACTTGCACAGAGCAAAGGCCCACACCTAGGCCAAGAGGCTCAGACAAAACAAAAGCAAATAATTAGGCTGAACAACTCGTTCAAGGTACTCATCTAATACCCGAAAACGTTCTGAGGCAAAAACTAAGGAAATACAATTCGCTTCTCCCGAGACATCTCTGCTTCCTTGCGCGTGACACGAAGTTTCTTTTCTTCTTCGTCATTTTTAGTGAGCGGGTCCGCCTCAAAATATTCTACCACGTCCCAGCCATCCCGGTCAGCAATAGAAATAAGCTTATTTCTGTTATGAAGGAGTGACATACCTTCGTTGGCAATCTTAGTGATCGCGTCATCCGCCCCAGCCCTCGCTAAAATCTGATTGAACTTATCCTTGTACTGTTTCTTATTACTCTTATATTTGAACTCGGGCTCTTCCTCTGCAGACTTGCGTTTTAGTGAGTCGAGCTGTTCCTTGACAACCTTGACCTCCTCCTTCTTCGCCTCCAGTGCCTTTAAGATTTCCGTCGCCCAAGTTGGGGGCTCAGGGCTGCGAGAAGCGGAACGACTTCTACGATGCGAACGCTAGCGGGTACTCCTTTGCAAAGGCGAAGAACTACGGCCAAAACCGCTTGAAACTGCAATATGTGAACGAGAACTACGACGGCCTGAACTGTGATGTTCGCGTTGACTCTCGAAATAGAAGAACGAACTGAGGCAGGGCGACCACGACGGCCCCGCGCCATGTGAACGAGATAGGAAAAACGAGCTAAGAATTTAACTGTCCGCTTGTAAAAATCCACAATGAAACTTGTTTACTGTTCAGCGACTATATACTTGCTACTTTGCATATCACACTTTCTTGTCATAATCTCATGCCGACACTTAAAACACATTGCCGACAAACGCACCTGCGCTTGGGAATTCAAGAAACCATTTATCTTTTGTTTCATTACGCTTTGCTGCATTCAGGCAAAGATAAATGAACAATTTTGTTATTTAGAGGTTAAAACGAACGTTTTGCACCATTTTGTACTGGCACTGTAATTTTAACTTTTTTAAAAATTGGTCATGATAAACGTTTTTGCTGTTTTTACTGGAAAACTTCTGCAAACACTGCAAAATAGCAGTTTTCATAAAACATGTTATTTAGAGGCTAAAACGAACGTTTTGCACAATTTTGTACTGGCACTGTAATTTTAACTTTTTTAAAAATTGGTCATGATAAACGTTTTTGCTGTTTTTACTGGAAAACTGCTGCAAACACTGCAAAATAGCAGTTTTCATAAAACGTGTTATTTAGAGGCTAAAACGAACGTTTTGCACAATTTTGCACTCGCACTGTAATTCTCACTTTTTTAAAAATTGGTCACGATAAACGTTTTTCCCGTTTTTACTGTCAAACTGCTGGAAACACTGTAAAATAGCAGTTTTCATAAAACGTGTTATTTAGAGGCTAAAACGAACGTTTTGCACAGTTTTGCACTGGCACTGTAATTCTAACTTTTTTAAAAATTGGTCATGATAAACGTTTTTGCTGTTTTTACTGGAAAACTGCTGCAAACACTGGAAAATAGCAGTTTTCATAAAACGTGTTATTTAGAGGGTAAAAGGAACGTTTTGCACAATTTTGCACTGGCACTGTAATTTTAACTTTTTTAAAAATTGGTCATGATAAACGTTTTTGCTGTTTTTACTGTAAAACTGCTGCAAACACTGCAAAATAGCAGTTTTCATAAAACGTGTTATTTACAGGCTAAAACAACCGTTTTGAACAATTTTGCACTGGCACTGTAATTTTAACTTTTTTAAAAATTGGTCATGACAAACGTTTTTGCTGTGTTTACTGGAAAACTGCTGCAAACACTGCAAAATAGCAGTTTTCATAAAACGTGTCATTTAGAGGCTAAAACGAACGTTTTGCACATTTTAGAACTGGCACTGTAATTTTAACTTTTTTAAAAATTGGTCATAATAAACGTTGAAACGTTCGTTTGAAAACTTCTGCAAACACTGCAAAATAGCAGTTTTCATAAAACGTGTTATTTAGAGGCTAAAACGAACGTTTTGCACAATTTTGCACTGGCACTGTAATTTTAACTTTTTTAAAATTGGTCATGATAAACGTTTTTGCTGTTTTTACTGGAAAACTGCTGCAAACACTGCAAAATAGCATTCTTGAATTCCCCGCACCCAAAGAACTGACAACAGAAATGCGGTGCGGGATAAGCAGACAATTCTTAGCCCATTTATTGAACTAACCAAATAATCACAAAACAAAAAACAAATGTTTACACTGTTTAGACACCAAAAAATCAAACAAACTGTATACGTTTGATGCGGCCAAAGTAAATTGAATAAACAAAACCACTTATAATAACTGTCAATTACTAGGAAAAAACAATTAAAATCGTTACGAGGAAAAGGATTACAGGATTTCAATCAAAATATAAAAAAGAACAAAATTTAACTGTCCGCTTGTAAAAATCCACAATGAAACTTGTTTACTGTTCAGCGATATATACTTGCTACTTTGCATATCACACTTTCTTGTCATAATCTCATGCGACACTTAAAACACACTGCCGACAAACGCACCTGCGCTTGGGAATTCAAGAAACCATTTATCTTTTGTTTCATTACGCTTTGCTGCATTCAGGCAAAGATAAATGAACAATTCTTGAATTCCCCGCACCCAAAGAACTGACAACAGAAATGCGGTGCGGGATAAGCAGACAATTCACAATCAGTGGCAAAAGCATAGAAGGATACGAGATAAGGCAAAGTTCATTAAGCAAACATCGTTAAGCGATCAGAATTAATAGGGCAAATGTAAATCTCTCCATACTGCTGCATACAACACAACTCGCGCAATGTTTATCGATCAAAACACATACTGAAAATCAAAGAGCCAAATTTCTAGATACCACAAGGGTATTTTCCAAAGATTCATGGACATAACCATCCCTGCGGCTTGGATACTGCGCCAACCATCATGTCTACGCCGTACTCTCCCAGAAACTCCGCTGCGTGCTGCTTGGGAAGCACCACCTGAACGAAGGCTATGTAAACCAACTTCGTTTGAGTCTAAACAAGTTCTGAAATCATCTGGCGAAAAGCACTAAACGTGCAAGATACACATCGTCTGAAGCGAAAACTGCCCACATGGCAAGTTAACACAGCACCAGTACACACTCCAACACATGGAGGCTTGGCCCACTCGGCGTCAACTGGTAAGCAAATCCGCACAACGGATAGGAGTCCACTTGACTCTAAAATGAACACACTACTGTGTCGGCACTGCCCTCTCGGCTTGCTTCAGCTGCACAACTCGTGCGCACTAGTACAGTTCCAAGTCCACTGACTTGCACAGAGCAAAGGCCCACACCTAGGCCAAGAGGCTCAGACAAAACGAAAGCAAATAA
The DNA here is from genome assembly GCA_023091755.1 of Montipora sp. Colony 1 RG-2022. Lineage (NCBI taxonomy): Eukaryota > Metazoa > Cnidaria > Anthozoa > Scleractinia > Acroporidae > Montipora > Montipora sp. Colony 1 RG-2022. Next base: position 13,217 of record JALIRR010007890.1, read on the forward strand.
TTAGGCTGAACAACTCGTTCAAGGTACTCATCTAATACCCGAAAACGTTCTGAGGCAAAAACTAAGGAAATACAATTCGCTTCTCCCGAGACATCTCTGCTTCCTTGCGCGTGACACGAAGTTTCTTTTCTTCTTCGTCATTTTTAGTGAGCGGGTCCGCCTCAAAATATTCTACCACGTCCCAGCCATCCCGGTCAGCAATAGAAATAAGCTTATTTCTGTTATGAAGGAGTGACATACCTTCGTTGGCAATCTTAGTGATCGCGTCATCCGCCCCAGCCCTCGCTAAAATCTGATTGAACTTATCCTTGTACTGTTTCTTATTACTCTTATATTTGAACTCGGGCTCTTCCTCTGCAGACTTGCGTTTTAGTGAGTCGAGCTGTTCCTTGACAACCTTGACCTCCTCCTTCTTCGCCTCCAGTGCCTTTAAGATTTCCGTCGCCCAAGTTGGGGGCTCAGGACTGCGAGAAGCGGAACGACTTCTACGATGCGAACGCTAGCGGGTACTCCTTTGCAAAGGCGAAGAACTACGGCCAAAACCGCTTGAAACTGCAATATGTGAACGAGAACTACGACGGCCTGAACTGTGATGTTCGCGTTGACTCTCGAAATAGAAGAACGAACTGAGGCAGGGCGACCACGACGGCCCCGCGCCATGTGAACGAGATAGGAAAAACGAGCTAAGAATTTAACTGTCCGCTTGTAAAAAATCCACAATGAAACTTGTTTACTGTTCAGCGACTATATACTTGCTACTTTGCATATCACACTTTCTTGTCATAATCTCATGCCGACACTTAAAACACATTGCCGACAAACGCACCTGCGCTTGGGAATTCAAGAAACCATTTATCTTTTGTTTCATTACGCTTTGCTGCATTCAGGCAAAGATAAATGAACAATTTTTCATAAAACGTGTTATTTAGAGGATAAAACGAACGTTTTGCACAATTTTGCACTGGCACTGTAATTTTAACTTTTTTAAAAATTGGTGATGATAAACGTTTTTGCTGTTTTTACTGGAAAACTTCTGCAAACACTGCAAAATAGCAGTTTTCATAAAACGTGTTATTTAGAGGTTAAAACGAACGTTTTGCACCATTTTGTACTGGCACTGTAATTTTAACTTTTTTAAAAATTGGTCATGATAAACGTTTTTGCTGTTTTTACTGGAAAACTTCTGCAAACACTGCAAAATAGCAGTTTTCATAAAACATGTTATTTAGAGGCTAAAACGAACGTTTTGCACAATTTTGTACTGGCACTGTAATTTTTAACTTTTTTAAAAATTGGTCATGATAAACGTTTTTGCTGTCTTTTTTAAAAATTGGTCATGATAAACGTTTTTGCTGTTTTTACTGGAAAACTGCTGGAAACACTGTAAAATAGCAGTTTTCATAAAACGTGTTATTTAGAGGCTAAAACGAACGTTTTGCACAATTTTGCACTGGCACTGTAATTTTAACTTTTTTAAAAATTGGTCATGATAAACGTTTTTGCTGTTTTTACTGGAAAACTGCTGCAAACACTGGAAAATAGCAGTTTTCATAAAACGTGTTATTTAGAGGCTAAAACGAACGTTTTGCACAATTTTGCACTGGCACTGTAATTTTAACTTTTTTAAAAATTGGTCATGATAAACGTTTTTGCTGTTTTTACTGGAAAACTGCTGCAAACACTGCAAAATAGCAGTTTTCATAAAACGTGTTATTTAGAGGCTAAAACGAACGTTTTCCACAATTTTGCACTGGCACTGTAATTTTAACTTTTTTAAAAATTGG
>JALIRR010007891.1:0-5000 GCA_023091755.1 Montipora sp. Colony 1 RG-2022
AAGGACGATAGTAACATGGAACAATCTACCAATTGATGATGATGATGTAAATAAAAATGATTTTAAGTGTGTTGCTCTTGCAGCCATTAAATCGCCGAATAATGCTATTTATATGTATACATAATTGTACTATTTCCCTATTTTACCATTTTAGATATATATATATATATATATATATATATATTTAATTTTATTTGCACGCATATTTTTGCTTTTAAACTCCTAGTATAGTTATTGCTGTTTTAGGAGTAAACTCATTGAAGATTAAAGATTAAAGGTCATACACTCACGAGATTAAGAATGCAGTGTGTGTATAGGTGACTCAGTGGATTTAGTACGTATACAGCACAGGCGGTTCGGGCTTTCAGACCGTCGAACTCGTATTTTGCATGCTTGATAAGCTGCATTCACACACTGCAATTTCCAACCAGTCAGTGAATGAGGTCATTTTCTCCTTGAAAACAGTTCCCTATAGCCTAACTGGTCAGTTTTAAACACGAATACTGGCAGACCGTGAATTTTAAAGAAAATGCACTCAAAGTAAACAGTCTTCTGCTTGAAACTAAAGCTTAATATTTGCCCCTCGTCTGTTAGGGCAGTCACTATCGAAATTTGAGGAAAAAAGAGAAGTGGTTTTATTTGAAGTAAGCAACCAATTAAGCAAACTGCAAATCTGCGTAGAACTGCCACTGAAGACCCATATGGAAGTTTCACTGCTAAGTGAAGCCTCAGAATTTGTACTTCCTCTAAGTAAAAATTTAAGTTTTAAACACCAATCTCTCCTTCCCTCCTCCCATGCAGGAAAAGGTCATTTCCGAGTTCACTTCAGCCTCGTTATCAGAGCGAGTCCAAGCGCGAAATTTTTGTCGTGGTAACAGTCATGATTAGCTCTACTTTTCACACGAATCAAAGCTATTAAATTTCCTTAAGAATGACTTTGCACTTGGACTCGCTTTTAATAAGAGGCTCAAGTGAACTCGAAAATGGCCTATTGCCAAGGACCTTCTACAGGCCAGGGTGGATATGAAGATAGTCTGGACTGGCCATCGTTTCATGTATACTGGGTATTTTGGGCTTCAAATATGTTGAAACATTTCTCAGTGACAAAGTGTTCATTTGTGCCCAATTAATTTAAGCTTGCAGTCACTATCAAAACAGTGTTCAATTCTAAGAATCAACAACAATTTTGTTGAACTTCATTTACACCTTTACAAAACGTTCCGTCTCCCCAAATTACTGCAGAATCGTTCGTGAAGAACGTTGTACGCGGTCTGTCACATGTCGCTAAAAGACAAACTTCCAATGAGGATATCGTGGCTGTTATAGATGGCTCAGGATCAGTTGGTACTTGTGAATTCAACAAAGGAAAGAAGGCTCTGAGTTACTTGATGGACTCAGCCAATGAGTCAAATCCCACTGTTGACAAAAGTATGCCGCAATAACTTTTGCCACCTCAGTCACTGTCAACTTTAAGTTCTTGCAATATGTGGAAGCGGCAAAGAAGGTAAAGACGATTTCTTATCCAGGTGGTTCAACCAACACTCAGGCTGCACTGGAGGAGGCAATGAAGCTTTTTGCAGACCCGCCATCATCACGTACTGTAAGTTTTAGGCATTCAAGATTTATTTTAGAGCCCCTTTCGGTGGTAAATGCATAGTGTTTCAACTTGAAATAAACCCGCCTTAAGTCTCAACTTTGAGCAAAACCTGTTTCTTTACAGTAACACTTGAGTTTTTGTGATGATGAAGGACTCCTGAATAATTGTCAAACTGAGGAAGGAAATATTTGCATGTAATTTTCTCAGAAATAAATAGACTGTTCGTGTGATTCAACTTTGGAAACAAAGTAGACCAAACCCACCAAAAGGCCTGGACATCAGCCAACGGGGTATAGAGTTCACCTTGTTTTAATTCCCTGCTAAAGGTGGAGTCGCGTAATGAGCTACATTTTAGTTTTGCTTCCTTCATTCAGTACTGATAATGAAATATTATTTTGGATGAACCAAACTCAGAAAAATCTGAGTGCCAGATGGAATTTGAACCCACGACCTCCCGCGATCTAACCGTATGCTGTAACCACTGAGCTACTGGAGACTATGGTGAGAAGGGGTGAATTGTGGGTTTCGACTAGAACTGCATCATGCGCGATATATTCTGATTTGACTATGTGATTGCTTGATGCAATTCAAAATGTTCTACCAGTTTCAAATTTAAGGATGCTATCAAGTTGAAAACTTGAAACAGGGTCTATATGAAGGACTATTCATACCTAGAAGAGAAAAGTTGAATAGCACAACTCCCTGTAATAAACTGAATTACAGGTACTGGTCAGATACTGTATAAATCATTAAATACTGTGTAAACAATGCAGTACTAATTATTGGTAACAGATTTGGCAAAATGATCTATGCTTGTGGCTCGAGGGTACTTTTGTCCACCAGATTTTAACAATTACCCATGGCAGGCGAGAACGATTCGACTTTGAATGAGGGTATAATTAGGATTTCCCGCACTACTGCCATACACAAGCTTGGTACAAGCATCTCCTCCTTTGCTTTAGAGTAACGAGCTTTGTATTTTTCGACTAGGTTTGATTTAAGTAGTGTTGCAGCTACGTGGCTTCACACAAAAGTATTTATAATATTAAGATTTCCAGTGTATGATGTAATATATATCAGCCAATGTGGTTAAGGAGCGAATGCTATGTCTTCCTCTGACCGGAGTGACCCAGGTTTGAAGCGACCCAGGTTGGAAAATAAAAAAAGGTTATGTTCCACATCCAATTGCTTTCTTTTCTTACACTGGTCAACGACAAATGATTCGGTCTTTCGGTACCCTTTCTGCTTGTAGCTTTATATAGCTAGTGGCTTACAGACACCTCCGCGGGCTCAATGCAGTGAAGATGAGTTAAACAAGTTGCTATCAAATAATTGGAATAATATGTTTTTTTTTTCTTCTTTAAAGGTGGCAGTAGTTTAGGACGCAAGGTGGTTCTTCTTCTTACTGATGGACAATCAAATGTTAACAAATCACAGACTATTCCAAAGCAAGTGTATTGAAAAATAACGGGGTGAGGATTTTTGTAATTGCGATTGGACGGTACATCAGTGGCATTGATGAGCTAGTGAAGGTGGCTTCCTATCCGCCAAAGAATTTCCTGTTCCGAGTCACCGATTATCGGGGTTTCGTGGAAGTTATCAAGTTGGTTATAAAGGAAGTTGCCCCTGGGAAATACAACCTTGTGGGGAATTAGTTCCTGCCTGGGATTGCAGCTAGGGTTAGGGTGGGGAGGGGGATGGGGGACAGAAAGTGTTCACGATGGGGGTATATCCTTCAGGTTTTGATAGGAAACTCTTGATTGAAGTACGACTTCATGAGCATGTGCTTAGCTTTGGAGATTGGAGATCGGAAATGTTACAACTGCACACACTTAGAACAGAAAACTCGTATACTCACTCATGTACTCGTACCCCAATCTAAAGGTCTTTATTCTTGTGGGTATTCAATGTAAATGATGTGTAGTCTACGGTGAATTTAGGAGTCATAATCTGCATTTTTTAGCTGTAGGTTTCCTCTGCTCCTCAGATGCTCCTTCGTGAAAAAGAAAAGGGGAGAAGAGAGGAAAGCAGAGAGTTTGCTTTTCCATGATCATGAGCGTGTATGATCTCACCTTCCTTCTCCCTTTGCAGCTTGGGGGAAGGCAGATAAGATCCTTTGCAGCTTGAGAGTGATATGAGGGTTAGATAGTTTACCTCTGCGAAGAGGAGAGATCTATGATACAATCTGTTAATGGGGAGAAATTAAAATTAAACGTTACAAAACAGCAAATGAAATATTCGTAACAAGTATGCGCACAAGGATTTAGTTTAACAAGGCTAGTACGCAAATTTGAGGGAAACTTGTTCATACCTAACATTGCGAATGCGTTTTTTCTGTGAACACTTTCTGACCCCCTCTCAATTTAAATTAAATGGGCTTAAAGTTTAAAATGACCACCTTGAAAAGCTGTGCCTGGATAAACAGACTGCGTAGCATACCCATAACATTAGTTTAAATTAAAAGAACTCGTAACTGATTAAACATAATTATGAGAGAATTGGAAAAAAACCTGGGGACTACATTGTTGTAACGAACTGTTTTACGAGACATCTGGTTTGTCTCTTCTACTGGGCAAACCTGCCCAGAGGGAAGGAGCACGAACAGGACTCGAGGTCCTATGCGAGGTGCTCCACCCTACCCTATCCAGACCAGAAAGACCATACCACAACACCGGGAACTACATGCCCTACTCTTTACGACAAGTGTGCGGGTTCTTTTACGTCCCACAGGATTATGAACATTGAAGGGTTGTGAGACGGGACCTCGGGCTTATCGTCCTTATCCGAGAAGACTAGAGAGTCTAACCATTTGCAGATGTAATTACAAAGGCAGCACTTTCTCCTCAGTTATTTAAAGACCCTGTGAGTGTTGGTCCGGCCGGAGTTGAACTCACGACCTCCCGCGTGACAGCCCGGTGCTCAACCAACTGAGCCACTGGTGCGCGGTAACTAAGAATAGAAAGTGCTGTAAAGAACTTTGCTGTTGTCATGTTCAAAATAAATATTGGGTGAATGGTTCTCCGGTCATTTGCTTCGCTTTTTTATTTGGTTCGGGAATCAGCTCTTAAGGACGTTCACGCCAATTGTTTCTGCGCATCCTTACTTCGCACGCAAATGCACTCGCCACGTCATACACGAGCGCGCGCGCTAAGAAATAAAATGAGAAATGACAGGGCAAAAGGCCATTGCTATAGCTTTGCCTGGATTTAACGGTCTTGGACGGTCGGTGACCCCTATTTTTCTTTCCAGAAACGGATTTTATTTACAATTATCTCCACGTTGTCCAAAAATGAACAAAAAATCAATGTGGAAAGTTAAAAAAATGGAGGTGGTGACCAATGAACTATGGCTTGACCTAAGCGGTATACGGAGTGTATAGAGCCAGTTAAAACAGCTATCCACA
>JALIRR010007891.1:17500-19978 GCA_023091755.1 Montipora sp. Colony 1 RG-2022
AACCTTACATAGGGAAGTCATGTCGAAAAGTTGGCTAAAATAGTTGCCTCTGGTACCGCAACTCAGTATTAAACGAGTCAGACAATTTGTTCCCCCAGCAACACTACATCTTACCTACAGAGCCTTGATTCAGCCGCGTTTTGACTATTGCAATGTTGTTTGGGGAAGCTGCGGCGAAAAACTAGCAGACAAGCTTCAAAAACTCCAAAATCGTGCAGCGCGAGCTCTAACTTTCTAAAGCTATGACGCAGATGCATCGCACTAATTCCAAAATTTAAACTGGAAAAACCTTAGTACTCAGCGTGATATCCAAAAAGCCTTAATGGTTTTCAAATCACTTAATGGCCTTGCTCCTGAGTACCTAAGTTCGAAATTTATTGCTCGGTCTCACACTACTTCATACACCTTTCGAGATTCTGTAAACAAGTTAACTATTCCACAGCCACGCACAAATTATCTCCGTAATAGTTTTCGCTACAGTGATGCTGTTCTGTGGAATAGTCTTCCTGAAACATTAAGGCAAGCAGAATCCCTACGTAATTTTAAGTCTCTGTTACACAGTTATAATAGCAACTGAGTAAGACACGGCATTCATGGAAAACAAGCTTTTTGTTTTATCCTTAATTGAATAATTTTAATACTGTAATTTTGTTGAACAATGTAACTTAGGTTTTTTATTCTTCATGGCTGATGAATTTTTTAAAACTGTGTATAAATAAAGATTGACTGACTGACTAACTGTCGCAGGTTAAGTCGTCAACATTGCACAACGACATTGGTATAAAAATAGTAAACTATTTACAGCGATCTTACCCGCACTCCTATTGAGGTATGGAGGTCTGGCGGCCACCTTCAGATGAAGATATACAGAACAGTAAGCACAACTAAGAAATTGGGAGGAGAGGGAGGGGGAAGGAGTACAGGTTACAGTGTATAAAAGGAGATACATGTAGGAGACGCCTTACAGAAAATGCTTGAGTCTTCTATCGAAATGATGATGAATGCATTTGGGGAATACCTCTTATATTCGCTTGGGTAAGACCGCTGTAAATAGTAAACTATTTACAGCGATCTTACCCGCACTCCTATTGAGGTATGGAGGTCTGGCGGCCACACAGGAATAATACTAGAACACAAGGTACTACGAATAGCCAGTCCAGTAAGCATACCCAGTCTCAAAAGAAAATCCCCAAAACTAAAACCCGAAAGAGGAAAAACGTGAAAGGAAAAAACAAAAGCTAAAGGGGAAACCTTAAGAGGGAAGTAGACGTTTAGGGAAGGACGTAGCGGGAAACGCGGTGACGAAATTCTTTAAGTCATTAAAATCAAGATAAACTCGCGAGGCTTCTCGAGACTGAGGCAAGCAGGAATCTGAAGCAAGCAGGTCACAGGGGGCCCCAGCCCGGAGGACATCGGCTAACTTAAGGTAATACAACGCAGTTTTTGAGTTCGTCCAACCAACATGCGACATAACATCTGCCAGTGGAGAGCCCGACAGGGCTAAGGTAACAGCGCAGCCTGAACGAAAACTATGAAGGGTTTCGCCATTGTCGATATGGGCATCCCGCAGATATTTTTTAAGGCGGGATTCAGCCGTAGAGCTTAAAAGAGGCTTGTCGACAATGTGGCCCTGTTGATTAGTGGCCCGAAATAAATGGCCACTGGAGAGACTGATTCCCAATTCTTGAGCGATTGCTACATAAGTCTCAATACCCTTAATAGGGCATAAAGTGGGATTAGGATGACGGCGCATTCCAAAAATATTGGAGGCGCCATCCCTAAGAGTCTTTCCCCATATGTGATTGAACAAAAATCCATTATCATCTGGGAAGCGAGCGATTTCAGGTGTTTTGACTTGCCCTAGGTCACCTCCTCTATCTCCGGAGAAGAACAAGGTCTTGAAGAATGCTTGATCTCTAGCCGTAATAAAAATGTCGGTCGGCGTGAGAGAAGTGAGGAGAAGACGCTTTTCAAGATGACGTGAGAGTAAGAGTAGCTTGTCCAGGAAAATGGGAGAAGCTTGCTTGGGAGTTACCCGAGCCTGAAGTTGCTCAGCGGTAACTTCCTTTAGATACTGCTTGACCAGAAGATCAGTAGCTGGATTACCGAGCAAAAGAGTGCGGTTCCAGTCTCCTTGGCGTCCCACCTCGGAAAAGATAGAACGTAGTTTCCCAATATAGGAATCCACCGTGGAATACGCAAGGCGCAAAGGACATTGACAAAGGGATGTGCCCCGTTGACCAAGATAAGGACATCCGGACTTATGAACTTGCGTCTTACCCTTGAGATCCTTAAACACCAGGAACCGACAAACATCCAAGGGGGTAGCATCGAAAAGGCTTTTTTGGCCTGGCAAAGCAAAAAGGAAGCTTTCTAGTTCAATCTTTAAGGACTGCTTCTGCTTGGAATAGGCTGTTGACAAGTGATTTGATTGTAGGAAGTTAATACGGCCGTCAATAGCAGAGAGGTTAAAGGTAA
>JALIRR010007892.1:0-19975 GCA_023091755.1 Montipora sp. Colony 1 RG-2022
TGCAATAAAAACTACAACTAGCGACAGCGTCGACATCTTTTCTTCCCGCGTTCTAAGACTGTCTGGGTTTTCAACCAATCACAATGCAAATAAAATTGAATTTGCCATTCATTATGCGCATGCGTGACATTAGTCTCCTTTGTTGCTCCTTTGTTGCGCGATTCGTGAATAAATCGCACTGCTGAGAGCCAATCAGATTGCAAGGATCGTCAGTGATTTCTAAATGGATGTAATAAAAAGGAAAATGGAGGGTTAGAACGGAAGGAGGTGTTATATGTTTATCCCAGTGAACGAGGTAAAGAGATTTATATAAAATACCACTTTTCGTTTCATTTCCCGGGGCTAACATGCAACCGCTCTTTCAGTACAATTGCGAATATGATCCATTTCGACAATTAACATTTTAGCCCCTAGCAGTATGGTGGGGCAATAGACGATTTGCATGAAGACTATGAAGACTTTGAGTTGCTTCTATTGTCAGGCAAATTTAAACAAGTATATTGTTGTTCCCAGGAGAAAAGAAAAATGTGCATGAATAACAGAGCATTTTGACATAGCATTCTGGTCTTGGTAGTAAAATGACGCCATCATACAAATCGCCTATTGTCACTTGAACCTAGTTTAATTACCCTGCAAACAAAAATTTGGTTTATCAACGGAGTTGATAATGTAAATTGACCACCGTACAGAGATTCTAAAAGCTGACGTTTCGAGCGTTAGCCCTTCGTCAGAGCCCTTCGTCAGAGCGAGTGGATTCGCTCTGACGAAGGGCTAACGCTCGAAACGTCAGCTTTTAGAATCTCTGTACGGTGGTCAATTTACATTATCAACTCCGTTGATAAACCAAATTTTTGTATACTACTTCCCCACCGACGCAGCACCACAGTTTCTTTAGAAACTACCCCTTCTTACCCTGCAAACAGTTGGTTTCTCCTACGCTTCCCGAGAGAGAAACCAATGCGAAAAAAAAACAAGTTTACTAACTTGTTTTTCTGGTTCAAATTTCATTTATTCGTCCTTGGCGCTGGACGGCGACTTACTCAGAGAAACTAAAGGTTGCTTGCAGTGGTTTCTCTCTCGGGAATCACAGGAGAAACCAGCTGCTCTAAGGGTAAGTTTAATGGCCTGGCTCCCACGAGTCGTCTATAGCCGGCAGCAGTTTTCCACGGGTGGCGGTGAAAGAAGTAAGATTATCTCACCAAACTGCCATTTGCAACGTGACGTTTCTCATTTCCTGAAACGTTCAGAAAACTTCCCAACATTAGCGTAGATACCCGAAATGTTCTTGTGAACGGTATTTTTAGCTGTGGGAAATTGTAACTGCCAACACCACTGACATCTCTGCCCACCCCCCTTCCTCTATGGCCTATTTTTATTCGTTTTCTCGTTCGCTTTTCCCACGAAAGGTATTGAATTACATTGTTCATTCTTTGCGTTCTCTTGGTCATTTGGGATCGCAAATCAGGCAGCTATAGCGAGATCTTTGAAATGAGTGAGGTGTATGAAAAGTTATATTTAACAGTTAATTTAAATAAGAGTAGAAATTATCCGTTTTGACATATTTTTAGCGGCAAAACTATTTCCAAATATTCCTGCTCTTTCTTTGGGTGTAATGCAGCGTCGATGCTATAAAATCTCAATAACTTTCTGTCAAATTGGCGGAGGGTGTAAAGTGCAGCTTAGGGTTGTAGTTCATTGTTTTACCATAACTGAAACAACCCAAATCTTTACAAAAATGCTAACCTTAGGCCTAAATATTATTTTTTTAGGCCTAATGTTAGCATAAGTAAAGTTTGGGTTGTTTCAGCTATGGTGAAACAACCTCAACTCTCCGGTCATATCGGCGAAGTTCAGATTGCGGCGGATTATACAGACAAAACGATATCTTGCCCAAAGGTTAACAAAGTTTGAAAATTACTAGTCCACCCCACTACCCGTATTTTGGTAGCACAGTGCAGCGAGCAGACTGGTAGGAAGCTTATCCTTACTCATGAACGCGATATATGGAACAATTTCCTTGCCAGGGAATGAAAAAAGAATGCCCTGATGAAGCCAGTCGTTTTATTATTTTTGTGATTTATATATTTACGAGGTGCTTTAAGTTAGGGGAAAACAGCGACGGTAGAAAAAACAAACAGCACTGCAACCCTTTAAATTCTGGGATTTCCGATGTGCTACTTCTTCATATTTCTTACGGACCTCCTGTCGGCCTGCCATTGTCATGAAAGCGACCAATCTAAAAAATTTTTCAAGTCCATTATCCCAGAGTCTCTCCGGGAGCTCACACGCTGACCAAAAAGCCTGAGGACTCTGAGTACCAAACCCGTTTAATCGACTTGAGACGAAGAAATTAATTGTTTTAAAGAAAATGCTTGCTAGTTTTTCAAATGTATATTAAATAGGTCACATTCTTCGACGAAGGGCTGTCCGTCGAAACGTCACCTGTCAAATGTTTCTTATAGTAATTACAAATGTTTAAATAAAAAACAACACATGGGAATTACTTTTTGGGTCACGTTTTTCCAATGAAATATTTATAAAGTAATAACATGGCAACTTTAACGTCAAGCGAGTGGGAACCCTGCCAGCCACCCCGTTTGACGATGTGGTTCTTTTTATTCCACAAATGTCACTTTTTCAGGATTTTAGAAGCTCGAGTTCCTTATTATTCTTACACACAAAAAGTGCATTACCCCTTTCACCCCCAAGATCGAAACGTTCATTCTTCTAACTAATACCATAGGTTTCTTTGTTGGGTAGTCATGATAGTGTTATATCAAGATCACGCATCTTAAGCTGATGATTATCTTCATTCTCAATACCTGTGTGAATGACATGTCATTGAAATTACGAGGAGAATTTACATGCTGATCACTCCCGGGAGTCAAAGTGTTAACGTGCAGGGCAAACTACAAAGATTTGCTTTCTCTTGCTATGCATGTGTATTTTTCAGATTTGGATGTTGTGTCCTATTTTCGACGAAAGACTAAATCCTAAATAATATATTTTATCATTTTATGCTTGTTTCATTAGAACATGATAACGGGCGTCGCGTATTGTCCTTTATTTAATTTTGCCAACCATCTTTCATTTTTCTCGCATTCGTAGCGAAGATGTCGTAAATATGAACCACCCTAAAGGAATGAGGAGACGCCAAACATCACTTTTGTCAACCTTACCAAATATGAATTTGAATCTTTGAGGTGCGGGCTATAGAAGACTGAATTGATCCTCACACTTTTCTAGGCTGCTTTAATGTCTGGATTATTTGGGGTTTGTACAAGAGACAGTTGCTGAAATTGTCAAGATAAACGCGAGGATCACTTCCCTCTTTCGTTTAGAACCTTTTTTCTTTGCGTACGACAGACGAGCTCTCCAATCGATATTGCAGAAAAGCACCAATCTCGTTCCCAGGGTCTTCGTTGCCCTTGATCAGAGCTGCTGGTCAAGGGGAAGGAGGATTCGAACGAGATTGAAAAACACAGGAAGGTTGCGCCCGCGCAAAAGCGGCGAAAGTACTTTGTGGAACCTCGGCAACGCATAAATTAAAATAGATCAAAACAGTATCCTATTCCACAACACTCACCACTCGCGCTCATTGTTGTTAAGTATGGGAAATTGATCGAGCGCCTTTAGGAAGTAGTACGGCGGGCCAGTGGTTAGGACGATTGCCTTAAGATCTTGAGTTCCCGGGTTCGAGACTCGTTTTGACCGCTGGTTGAATTTGTTCCTCGTAGTCCTGGCTCAACTTCTCGGCCGCACTTGTAAATAGCCAACTGTTTTGCCTCCTGCCAGTTGGGATTCTTAACCGGTTTTGTTGTGTTCTGTCGTTAATTGTTTTTCATTAGCCCTGAAAAGACCCTATGGGGAGTGGTCAATTAAGTATGTATTTTATTGCATTGTATTGTATTGTATACCTTCTCTTAAAACGCGAATTTTCAGCAAAGAAGGGCGAGAGAGGGGATTGTTCCACCTGATCAGAGACTGAGCATAGAGGGAGTGCCTATCAGCATTTATTACTGCACCCAGGGACTAAGGGATCAGTATACATGCATGATCTTACGCATAGACCTCTTTCATAATGGCGGCAAAATAAAATATTCTTTTGTTTTAATGCTCATAAGCTTATAACTAGCCTCGCTACGACGAGCAAATTCAAAAGATTGTTTGTTTCAATTTGAGAGCAGTTCCCACGACTTGCTCTCGTCTGTCCTTGTAGCTCAGTCGGTAGAGCAGCGGTGATCTAACCCAAAGGTCGTGGATACAATTCCCACCCTGGTTTTCTCTGTCCTTGTGTGGGCCCATTTCCATTAGTAGGGCTAACGATCACATGGCTCATATGGGGTAGAAACCTAACACTTCACATTACACTCAAAATCCGATTAAGGCTGGTTTTCACCAGCGATAGAGTCGTAGTCGGAGTCGTAAGAGCGCTTATGACCGAGTGAAAATCAAATATCAGAGTCGTAAGCGCTATCATAAGCTGGAAGGAATCGGAGTCGAATCAAAACGTTTCCATTTTCTTCCAACTCCGCTTATGGCTCCGTCGCTTATGATCCAGTGAAAACTGCATTGTCGGAGTCGGAAGCAGAAGCAGAAGAGCCAAACCAGTCACAATGCTTGGAATCGAGCATTGTGATTGGTTTATTCTCCCGCTTCTGCTTCCGACTCCGACAATGCAGTTTTCACTGGATCGTAAGCGACGGAGTCATAAGCGGAATCGGTATTCTGCGTACGGACTCCGACTGTTTTATTTTCATCAGATCGTATCGCTCTGTGCTTCTGATTACGAACTCCGACTCCGACTCCAACTCAGTCGCTAGTGAAAAACCAGCCTTTAGAGTTTACGGTGGTAAAGTAATAAAAGCCGCTCGAATTCAGAGACGGTTTTACTATTGTAAACTTGTACCTTTCAAGTAAGTTTAAAAAGAACTGCACTGCACTCATGCATGAGTGACCCAACAATTGTTGACTCGAAACCATCTTCCCACAAAAATCTGCGGATTTGTAAACCAAAGGATTGTGTATATTTTACATCTGATTTGCTTTAACTCAAATATTTGTAGGTCGAAAATGCAGGGCAGTTAACGCTAGCATAACACATTGGAAAAGAATCTGCATAAGTCAGTAGGTTTCAAACTATAATAATGTATCCGATAATTGGAAAATACATGCAAAGCTCATAGACAAGTAAATATGTTTTACTTCCTCCTTGAGAGCCGACTCACTCGCTTCCTATTTTCAAGCTCCAGTGCTTCTACGCTTCCGGAGTTGCTGCAACTCGGTTCCTTCGAATCGATTCTTCCCGGCGAATTTCGTCCTGACATATGGCAAACAAAAACATAGTGAAATTCTCTGAGTTGAAAAGAAAAGTGCGGGGAACTGAAATTCGTGGAAAACGTAGCTGTTAGCGTTTGGCGTTTGGATGCTTTTATTTTCAAAGAAAAAACAGATAGTTTTCTATCAAAGTCGATCTTTTAAGGAACCTTGCTTCTAAGGGCACTTAATTCAAGGTACAGTGACCTCTTCTCCTCTAGGGGCTTACGACAAAGGTTTCATCCGAATCGAGGATTCCTTTTACAGTTTGGCGAGTACGAATTTCGTCCGGACATGATGGCAAAGAAAGGCAGATTTAAGTTGATTGATTAGAATAATGCGGAAAACTGAAATTCATGGAAAAGTTACCCAATAGATCTCCTCGTTTCGTCACTTTCATTTTCAAAGAACAAAAACAGGAAGTTGTTTCCCGGTTTCTGTCAACGTCAATTTTAAGAGCCGCTACTACGAAGAAATCAGCTCCTGTCTATCGAAGAGAAATGGAAAGTTAACTTGCAACCGATCAAACCTGTCAAATCTTCTAAAAATGCACAGCATAAAACTAAAGGGTTACAAAAATATGGAAACAAGTAAAATGAGTGATCAGCCTTCTTGAATCATAAAAATCTCATTGGTCATCTCACTTTTCCGGGAAATTTCCCTTCAGTGTCATTGTAGTTACAAAACGACTCCTCATTTCACTTCGGTTGACAAATAATTTTGATGCAAATATCGGGCGAATATGAATCAGTTGCTAAAAGGTAAGGGTGCAAAGTATTTCAAGAGCATTTTCAGTCTTTTTTTAAAAATGTATTTTAGTCAGTAGCACAGAGAAGTAATTACATGCAAAAGTCATTACACGGCCTGAGTCAGTGGTGCGAGAAAGACAAACAAGATGCGCTGTGTTTCAGTGAAATGACGTTTTTTGCTGTGTACTCGGTATTCTACGTCTGTCTTGATGTCATTCTGGTAAAAAAGGGACCCTCCGTTCAGAGCCTACTAGCTTTATCTCAAAATCACGAGAGCAATCCCTATATTCATCAGTGATTTATAATTCCATCGAAATATCGCTGGGTATTTACAGATTTCAGAAGTGATTATCCGTTTCGTGATATGTTTAGACACACCGATAAAGACTTTTCGTTTTTTTCGAGCGGACCGAATGTAGACTGAATTAAAAAAAATGCCCAGGAAGCTGCTAACGATTTGGTGGATGTTTAATCAAACTGAGTTATTGGTTGCTTTCCCATTGCTCTAAAAAGCGCAGATCTACGGTAACTTTGAAATAATTTAGTTTTATCCTATTTAAAAAAAATGAATCAAATAGTGTATTTTTATTCAGGTCATCAGCCGCAACATGCACATTAGTATTCTTAGTTTAGTTTTTTGCCTGCTCGCGCTTATTATGTTGATTATTATAAATATTCATGGTTCTTAGAATATTGGGTAACGTGTCACGACAGATGGCTGTACCGATGACAGCTATTAGAAATCAAGCATTAAAGATTTACTTAAAAGGGGACTGTCAATGTAATTGCGTTAAATCAAATAAAGTATCTTTTTAAATGAACTTGGACAACTTTCAGATATAAATATGTTGTAGTTTGAGGAAAGTTTTGGACATGGAACTTTTCACATTTGAAGCGAAAGCCATTTTTTTTCTGGATCGATGTTTTAATGAGTTAAGCTTCTGTCCAAATAGATGGATGGATGGATGGATGGATGGATGGATAGATAGATAGATAGATAGATAGATAGATAGATAGATAGATAGGTAGATAGATAGATAGATATATAGATAGATAGATAGATAGATGACCTTTATTTAACCACGATTAAAATTAAGGCTACAAGCTTATGGAGTCGTGTAGACATGCATGCTAAGTCTTTATACCTTTTGAATATATATACATATGTATGTTTTTTTACAGACCTTGGCGAAGCTCTTCCACATATTTCTAAGTCTTACCTTGCAACTGTTGCCATTGATTTTGGAACAACCTACAGCGGTTTTGCTTTTTCGTTCAACAAGGGGGGTGTTACAGACTCCATTTTCATGAATAGAGTTTGGATTAACGAACAGGGTCATCGATCAATGAAAACACCGACCTCCTTGTTGCTTAAACCAGACCAATCATTTCATTCATTTGGCTATGACGCCGAAGCTACGTACTTCAGTCTCAAAAGTGTACTTGATGAAAAGGAATATTGGTTTTTTCAGCATTTCAAGATGTATTTGCACAATGATGAGGTGAGAGTGAAATTTAAATTCCTCAATAACAAAATAAAAAGCAAAAAACTCAGAGTAGCGACAAATTTTGATCATTGCATTGTTAGTTGCATTGTTAGTTGTTAATTGCATTGTTAGTTGTTAGTTTCATTGTTAGTTGTTGGTTGAACGAAATGAGTAAAAAACACAGGTCTGACTCAGTCATGATGGAACTTTCAGCGTCCTGATATTACAGTAAGGGACAGGGAAACAGGTTAAAAGAAAAGTCTAAATTTGCTGGCGCATGACTTTGTAGAGCCCGCGGACCAGCGGAAAGGTTGTCTATTCAGGACCTACTATCATTGACTACCCACGCTCTTATTTCCATTACTAAATCTATTCACCAGTTCATTGATAATAATGAATTTGGTAGTGGTATATTTATAGACTTGAAAAAAGCATTTGATACCGTTAATCATGCAACCCTATTAACTAAACTTAACCACTATGGAATAAGAGGTGTTGTGCGTGATTGGTTGAGATCTTACTTATCTCAAAGAAAACAATTTGTAAATGTTAATGGCCATAACACAGTAACTTGTGGTGTTCCACAAGGATATATTCTAGGACCCCTTTTATTCTTATTATATGTAAACGATTTGCCCAATTCTTCTTGCCTACTAACATTTCATCTATTTGCTCATGATACTTACATTTTTTTCCTAGCAAAAACCTTAGTCACCTTAAAGCAACCCTACATCATGAACTAAAATCTGTTGCCGAATGGATGAAATGTAATCGATTAGCACTTAGTATCTCTAAAACTAATTTTATTCTATTTCATTCCATTAAACTCAAACCTAATCAGTCGTTAAGGATTAAAATTGATGATGAATTTATTAAACAAGTTGACTCTACTAAGTACTTAGGCATAACATTTGACGCCAACTTAACATGGAAAAGTTATATTAATGAGTTTTGTTTGAAACTATCAAAAACTGTTGGTATCTTGTCAAAAGTGAGATATTTTGTCAGCAAACATATTCTTGTCATGCCTTATTACTCTCTTATCTATCGTTTCCTCACTTATGGTGTCCATGTCTGGGGTTTAATCTTTTCTGAATATTCTGCGGAATTGCCATTAACATTGACAAGGGGGAGGGGGGACTGAATGATAGATGGTCTCAACTCATGTTCATTTTAGCTCAATTGCACCAGACAGGATATAGGTGAGGGGTGACAGCATGCAGCAAGCGCACTTCGGCGAAGACTTTATTTAAGGGTTTAGTCGTGTAAAGACTGAATTACGAATCAAGTTTCCATTCACTAATTTTATCCAGCTCTTACAACAAAAGGATTTTCTTAAGTGTCATATGTTTAAAAAATATTTATGAAAGTCAAATAGACTATTGCACGACTGATAAAACAAAACGAAAATGTAATAGCAATAGTCTACTTGACTTTCATAAATAAACGATGTGCAAGGCTAATCGTCCACGGTTTTTGCAACGGTTTAAAACCTCAACTTCACTGTCATATGTTCGTTACAGACTTTGCTAGGCTCCAGTCGTTTAAAGACTGAAATTCGAATCAAGTTTCTATTTGATAATTTCATCTAGCTCAACGTAGGTTCAGTCAGTAGACCTGAAAACACATTTCGCTTGGTGTGTTCAAAGGTAACTGTTAGGATTTAGGGTATGGTAGGACAAAACCATTTTCACAATCTTAAGTTGTACTATAAAAGATGGATGGTGAATCATCCGGTAGATAACGTTGAAGAATATACCTTCTATCATTTTGGAAAATACGTAGTATTCGGTTTCGTCAAAGATATATAGGCACGGGTTAGTGGAATTAACAAGGTAAATTTTATGAAACGTGCATGGTATCCTGTCTTCTGTTCTAAAGTTTGTCCTTATTAATGAAAGTAGAGCTTGTGTTTGGACACCATGATACGCGCGGCGAATGGAAAACGCCTCAAAGCCAAAACAGTGTTCGCCCACGCCATCAAGTTCCTTAAAGAAGAAGCTTTGCAAATGATCAGAATGGAGACAAAGGATGAATGCTACAAAATGGAGGATATCCAGTGGGTTTTAACAGTACCTGCAATATGGACGCCAAAAGCAAAGCAATTTATGAGAGAAGCAGCTTATGAGGTGGGCAAAAGAACCGACACCCTTAAGAGAAATCACAATTTGTCATCTGCTGTGTGCCTTCGGCGGTTAGTTTCAGGATAAAGTAAGCCCCGTCGTTATGATTAGTAAATAAAAGGAGTTTGTCTTAGACTGGGCGTTTTTTAGTGGTTTATGTCGGGGGGAGGTGTTGGGGGTGGTTAATCTCCATGTCATGTGATCATACCATTCCTTAGCCTGCGCATAGGAATGTCGCGCGGTCCACAGCTAAAGAATTGGAACAAGTGGGAAAAATCCCAATTCCCTAGCTGTTGACAGCACGCCATTCGACGCACGGAGAGCCTTTGAGCAGGCCAGCTGTTCTTAAATGGTGATTCAATTTTTAATTCGATCATTTTTGGAATCGAAAACAACGAAAAGGTCTCTGCTTTTCATCACACTATCAGAAGACAACTGGGGGGACCAACTAGTGCTATGATTGGCATGCAACTGGGATAAAGAAATATTTTCCATTTATTGAGGTACGAATATATAATTACATTTTTTGGTTCCTTTTCTGTCGCAATGCAAGGTACCTCTACGAAGTGAGAGATTTTCAAATTTGCTGGTATTTTTTTCAGTTTAAATCTTTTTTAAAACAGCCAGTATTCTTGTAACAGGCTGGCATTGGATCACGGGAAAATCCAAAGCAGTTAATGATCGCCTTGGAGCCTGAAGCTGCGGCCGTATTCTGTACAGAGAGGAATTTGGCTGATCCTTTATCGGATAAGCAAACCACATTGGAGGGGAAATCACAGTACATGGTTGTGGACATTGGCGGTGGGTACTAAAATAATTATCCTTGCTTGTTTTCCTTCCTGTTAATTTAATGGCATTCTTCAGAGCATCGAAGTACATGTAAATTGCTATTAATTTTCGAATATTCCTTTTATGAAGCATAACTCAGAGTTTTTATGTATATCAATATGTCTTTCGAAGAAGAAAGCATGAAAAGGATTGTGGCGCAGAAAAGGAAGTAGCCCGTACTGGTCTCAAAATAGTGTATCTTGCCCACGCGCTGCGTTTTCTCTTTAAACTGTCCATCTCAATTATCGCAGTCGAGCAAAAATACAGTAATCGCTGACTCTTTATGAACTTTTAAGCCTATTTTCTTATTAGATCTCTTTAAAATGGCGTAAAGAGGTAATTCCGAAGTATGGAATAGAATTCTTCGCAAAATCTGACCTTGGTCCAAGTGCTTTAAAACACAGTTTGTGCCCTAGTGGCGATTGGACCCGCGTTTGACAAACAAATCTTTAAGTGGAGTGGGCATCGTCCTACATTGCGTGATATAACTGATGGTGAAATTCTGATTGGACGTGATTATATACAATAAATGAAGCAACTTGGGCTACTGAACTTCGGACTTTGACGACCCAAAGCGAGAATGATCTTCGAATTTCAGGGTAATAATGCCTTTGCAACGGAAGCCTGAAAAGACCCCGGTATTATCTTACTATCATTAATTCGCCTCTTACGAAATTTTGTAAGAGCTCGCTACTGGCCAGCTCCCAGTTGGCTTGATAGCTTAGATGGTGGGGCTTTCCACTGTAATTGCAATAGATATGTCCAGGATTGACTCTAAATATTGTTCTCCCCAACTTCAACGGAATACAGACAATGGGCCATTTGTAGGGTAGTGTCGCATGGTACAAAAACCGCCATACTGGAACGCACATATACCCACTGGGGCATCTAAAACAAAGAAAATTTAGATTAAATGGTTTTATTTTAGATGTCCCAGCGCGCAATTTGCGTTCCAGTATGGCGGTTTTTGTACCATGTGATCAGTAACCTGAAAATGGCCCGTTAATGTCACAAAGTGCCCCCCCCCAAATGCTGCTACTCAAGTGAGGCTTACCCTAAGCTAAAAATAACACTAACCTTTACTGAGTGTGTGTGTGTGTGTGTGTGTGTGTGTGTGTGTGTGTGTGTGTGTGTGTGTGTGTGTGTGTGTGTGTGTGTGTGTGTGTGTGTGTGTGTGTGTGTGTGTGTGTGTGTGTGTGTGTGTGTGTGTGTGTGTGTGTGTGTGTGTGTGTGTGTGTGTGTGTGTGTTTTACGTCCTTAGTAGGTAGCAGCAAATGCTTAGACTTAAAGGGACACCTCTTGTTGGATGTCAAATTTGTGTGTGCATCTAATTATGGTCAGTCCTGGACATAAGTGTATCATGGCTTCGAGCCCTGCTGTTGTCGAGCCTGGATTTTTTTTTCACAGTTCCCTTGCAACTTTCTGAGTTTCTCTCTCAACTGTAATGAACTTTCACGCTCTGAGTTATTAGACAAAACAAAAGCCTAGTAATATTTGAAAATAAATAAGTTCCCTGAGACTCAAAACTAGCTCCCTTTGCGTACTCCAGTTTAGATGATCCTGACGGCTCAGAAATGAATGCGTTCAAGTTTGTCAAACAGTATTTTTTTGGCCCAAGCCCCACAACGGCTACTATTATTGATAGTGTTGCCTAATTTTAATTCTGTAAAGGACTGAAAATCTTAGCCCATTAGCTGAGCATAAACTCGTTGTTGCCCGAGTGATGCGAGATGAGAAGACACCATAATTATAGTAATGCTATAGGTATATCCAGAATAAGATTAAGTATAGTAGCCATCATATTATGAGAAGGTACAATTACCTATATCATCTTTATGGTGGTATTAGCAGCCACTGTTGAATCGATTATGATCGCAAGACGAATATCTTGTTGCCTCGCAACTTGATTCCCAAGGCTACGAATATTTTTATGAGCGGTCATTAGGAGAACTTGATTGATTGATTGATGAATCAATTTCAGTTTCTTTGCGTGTCAGGTGGCACACTCGATGTAACAGTACACGAGAATCTGGATGACGGCTCCATCAAAGAAAGCTATAAAGTAACTGGAGGGCCATATGGTGGTATGAAAGTGAATTATCAGTTTCAAACTCTGTTGGATGAGATGTTTGGCGATCAAAAGCTTTACGATTATCGCCAGCAGTTCCCATCTGACTGGCTAAAGATTATGGATGACTTTGAAATGAAGAAAAGAACGGCACGTTCACTTGAAGGGAAAGATTCCAGAATCCGCTTGCCTCGCAGCTTCCTTTCATATATAAATGACTCTCGCAGTAAAGAGTTAAAGCGGTATGATTCAGGTGATGTCAGGATACTCAACGAAGAGTACCTCTGCTTGAGTCCGACGGCAATGATGAGCCTTTTTGAACCAGTGCTTGAAGCCATGAAAGATCATCTGAGAGTTCTTCTTAGTAAACCTCAACTTTCGAAGGTCCAAGTGATGCTCTTGGTTGGGGGATTCGCAGATTGTCTTCTCCTTCAAAAAGAAATTAAAAAAGAGTTTTCCAGGTACGCTTAATTACTCAACCATTTACGACTCATTGCGTAGTGTCAGGCCGTCAAGTATTGGTGCAAACGCATTTTGAGTTTGGTAAAATTTAATATTTACTTTGGCTGGTACGTTTTCAAAGATAGGTGATAGGATGCCATGTTTTGAACTCATCCTGACCTCATTTTCAAGTGATCAAAATAACGGCCGTTTGAAAGTGAATTTATAGGTGTTGTGTCACGCTATTGCAGTTTCTTTTGTGAAGTTTCAGGGGCACCCAACGTCAATTTTCGGAAAATATCTGTTCGGAAGACGATTTGAGATCTAGAATCTTCGAAACATTTGTTGTAAAATTTCTTGCTTGCCTGCCTGTCCTAGGATTTTCGAAGATCTGAAAAATGGTATAATTGCCCATTTCTAACGGATTTTTACCATAAAAGGTCTCCTAGAATTTTCGGGAGCCTTTTTTCTGGCTGAAAGTTTTGAAAAGGTAAGTTTTGATCCCTATAATTTCGGATCACAAGACCTTCAGCTAGGAAATCCGAACAGATGAAAACAATTTAGGGCATAAAAATATGCCTATATCTACCGTTTAAATACCAAAATACATTTAAAAATGCTATGTTTAGCAATCCTCCTCGATTATGCTGCACTTGCTCTTCCAACTGAGCTCTCAAGCCATCTGGGAGCTGATCACTTGCAAGTTCGCATTAGTAGAAATCCACTCACATGCTATCATGAATACCGTAATCTGATTGGCTCACTACTCACCATCTGTTGAGTGATAGATATTGAGTAGCAAAAAGCCAGCGTTTTGAAAAAAAGAAAACTAAAACTAAAAAAAAAACTAAACTAAAACAATAACGGCTTCTTCAAATAGTTTTCCCAATATTTCTGAAGAAGAGGTTGACAGACTCATGAACGATGCTATTCCAGAAAAGACTAAAGTGGCAACAAATTGCGGAATAAAGATTTTTAATGGTAAGTGGGAATAATAATAATAAGTCAAAATTATTTACAATAAACGATCGATGTTTTCGTAAATTCAAGCTGCGTAAAGGCTTCTGTTTACAAATATTCTTAGACTGGTTTGCTAATCAAAAGACGTTTTCTACTCTCATCGAAGAAATGGAAAAAGAAGAACTGTACAAGTGTTCGCAGGTTTTTTTCCTTCGGTCTTGGGTGTTTGTAAATGATGTAAATTAGACACGCGCTTTTTTTAATTTTCTGTTACAATTTATAAAACTTGGAATAAATTCGAAGGTAGCATATGAGTGGATTTCTACTAAAACAACAAGACCACTCGTTCTAATAGTCAACTCGGAGCTACCCGCCTCGTTGACTATCTTTTGACTCGAATTCGCAGTCTAATTGTTAAGTAGGCGAATGTGTGATAGAGAATATATGAAATGTTGGAATTTATTGAACTTTTAAAAGTTAAGGTTAAAAAATGAACTGAAGTCAGGTTGGGGTGGTTAAGGTGATTCCTTAGTAATAGAAGTTGTCGTAAGATTTTCTTTAAACTTTTCTCGATTGTTCCCTACATTATGGTGATTCGAAATGTGCACTTAAAAAAATAGGTCACTTAGCTCGTTTGCCAGCTATAACTTGCTCAAGTTACTCATTTAATCATTGCGACTTCATCTATCAAGGACAAGTTTGTTCCATCGGCTCAGGCTACGTTTTGCAGGAACAGGAAGCACAACTCAACTTGACTTAATTCTTGAAATAAAAAAACAGGTGAATTGTATTGCTGAAAAGGAATAATTTAATGTTTGTTTCATGGCACAGGCACACGTCTTCAAGAGGCACTGACTACAAATATTCCTCGGGTGCGTAATCTTGGGGAGACAATTTTGTGTCCACCGGTGATGGCTACGAATACTTTTTTTCCTGTAACCTTTTTTTTCTGACGTAAATTTCTAAAAAAAATTTACAGCACAAAGAGGATAAGTAAGAGAATAAAATTATGCCAAAAAAAGATAGATCACCAACTCGTTTAGGAGAAAAAAGAAAGCAAACCAAGCTCGACCCCTCGACAACACGTCTCCCCGATAGCGCGGTTTCACTTTCACTGTCGGACTGAAATGTTCTTTAGCATCATCAAGGCTATCACTGGACTTTTTGTTTTGCGAGAGTCTAAAACGTTTGTTGTTTTGCTTTTTACTGCTGTGCTCTGAAAGCGGCCATTCTTCTTTCTAGCGTGCTTTCCGGCCCGCACGAAAGGTCGCCATTTTGAAATGTTTTTGGCCACGTTCCATATTTAAACATTGTTTCGTTTAGAAATATCCGTTGAGACTTGTGAGACAAAGAAAACAGAACTGAGCCGTGAAATTTGCCCATAAAGCCTCTTAGCCATGCCTGAATACAAACATGGCCTACGCTGTGTTATGCGAAGAATAGGATGCGCAGTGCAATACTAGGGAGTCACCTTAACTCAAGGTGTGAAGGTGCATATTAAAGACATCTAGCTAAGGACAGTTTCAGTAAGTTCTCAATAATTTTCATCCTTAGGAGATGTCGAGTCATAGTCCCTCCCGATCCCAGCATAGCCGTTGTTCAAGGTGCCGTGATGTTTGGCAACAAACCCTCAAAAATTACTCAGAGAGTTTTGACTACGACCTATGGAGCTGACTGTACTGAACATTTTGTCAAGGGTGTTCATCCAGAAGAGAAAAAGTTCCTCGCTGAAGGAAAAGAGATGTGTGAGGATATATTTAGCTGCTTCGTTAAAGAAAATGATGTTGTTAGACTTGGACAGAAAGTAAAAAAGACATTTAACCCTGTGCGCAAGGATCAGACAAAAATGAAATGGGCCTTTTATGCCTCTGACCATCCTGATGCTGAGATGATAACAGAGCCTGGGGTGACAAGGATTGGAACAATTGAAGTTCAGTCCCCAGACACCAAGCAGGGCTTAAACAGGAAACTTGAACTAAGCATGTACTTTGGAGGAACTGAAATAACAGCTACAGCGCGGGATATTGCCAGTGGAAACATGGCGCGAACAACCTTCGACTTCTTCCAATTTTGATCGTGGCTGCTGGGTTAACGTTTTCCAGCAAAGGAAAATATATATATTAACTGGGCTACTTGTAGAAAACAACATGAAGAGAAGTCATGTTGTATGAAAGACTCTAGTATAAATGTAGTATTTCAGTTTGAGTGGGCAGGGCATTGAGCACGAATTTCAGTTGGATGTTGCCGGCACTCAAACAGTATCTCGAATTTGACCAAGTTTACTATAAGAGGTTGGAGCAAAAGATCTCAACAGTAGGCTCGAATTAGTTCTACTGCAGTGATCTGGCAAACACATGGTACATATAATATATAAGCCAAGAGGACAAAAGGTACGGACAAAATGCGATCTCGTAGATATTAGTACCTTACTCGATGAATCAAAGGATCGTACTTTTAGTACCCGCAAAGGTAGTCGACTGCTATAAGGTTCAAACAATGATTTTGTTTCGGTGGAACATTTGTTGAAAGAAAAAAAAGCATATTCACGCAACACTATTCTCAAATGAACGGATAAAGTTTCTAAACCCTTGAAAGCAGGTTTCCATGTTATCTTATGTTATGGTAGATGTCACCCTGCTAGCAGAGCCTTAACTCGACGAGAAAGAAAGGACTCTGCAGAAATCGTGTTAAGTCTTTATTGAGTTTGCGCAAGCCGTTGCTTGGAGACAGTTTTAAACCCAGGCCAAGTCCCTATCGCACTCCTGGACACCATATTGACTTTCGTACTGAAGGATCGACTTTGCTTATTAAAGCAGGCCCAACGCTCCCAGTAAATAATCCTATACAATTAGACTAATAAAGCCACATTAAATATTGTTTTCATGATTGTTTTTTTTAGTTTAACATTTATTCCATAGGCGCACGTTACAAATGAGATGGTAACCAGAGGCTACCGGTAGCCTACACTTTGTCCAAGGGATTTTAGCCAATTGTCTTTAAAATTCACAGTATTTCAGTGATTTTTTATGTCACAATATCTTGGTCAATCTCCAGTTCAATTCCGTAGTCCGAAATCCAAAGTCCGAAGTCGACATTCCGTTACCCAGCTGTGTGTGATTGTAGAACTGTTGTTAACGGCTTCTGCAATCAAAACCAGTAAACAGATGCTTTACAAGTTTTTACGATAGTGTTACCTTTTCTTAACAACACCGGGAGAAATATAAAATTATGTAATTAGCCCGGTAAGATGTGTTACCGAGTCAGACTGGATATTGCATTGCGGGTAACGAAAACATAAAAACTCGTTTCCGGTCATGCACACAATTCTTTAAGTGAAGCTATGGTCCTCGCAGTTATGAAGGCAATTTGTGCAATTGCGTGGAGAAGCCTGAAAAATTCAGGACTTGAACAGGGTTTGAACCCGTGACCTCGCAATACCGGTGCGACGCCTTAACCAACTGAGCTATGAAGCCACTGACGTTGGGTGCTGGTTATTTGTGGGTTCTAATGTTCCCGTGAGGAATGAATCAACGATGAAATGATATATGAAATGGATCGCACGGGTATCACGAGGTCACGGGTTCAATTCCTGTTGAAGTCTTCCGCAGTTCAATATATGATCCATTTCATATATCATTTCATCGTTGGTTCATTCCTCACGGGAACATTGGAACCCAAAAATGACCAGCCTCCAACGTCAGTGGCTTCGTAGCTCAGTTGGCTAGAGCGTCGCACCAGTATGGCGAGGTCGCGGGTTCAAACCCCATTAGTGTACTGAGGGTGAAAAGTTTCAGTTTATTCAAAACGTCTGGGCCCATTTGTTCGAAAGCAGTTTAACTTAATCCAGTATTAGCGTAAACTTTGGTTTCGTGTTTTCAACTTTTTCGTAAAAGTTTCTTTTGCTTATTTTGGTTTTCCAAGATTGACTTCCTCTGATGTAAAGTTTCAGCGAATATCAGCGTCAAAAAGCATTTGGGAGTAGAGAAATAAACTCCTCGGTTAATTTTTAATCTGGCATTAGCGTTAATCGGCTTTTGAACAACCGGGCCCTGGAAGCCGGATCTTCCCTTCGAGTTCCCCGCGTCGAAAGAAACCTCTGGAAAGCAGCGAAAGTTTCGACAGGAATGGCTTGTGAAATACCCTTGACCTGCTTATTCCAAGTACTTGGATAGCGCGTTTTGTTTGCCTTGTGTCTGTTTTGCAACGGAGTGTGGCAAAAATGGTGCCAAACTAAACAAACTGTCTCGATCCCCGCTTACATTTTGGACGACGGCTCTTGGAAGGTTCTACAGCCATTCGGGCAGAAAGTCAGAAATTCACATTGATCAGCAGTTAAACCGGTTGATGCAAGCCCAGATCGATGAAAATCGAGAAAATTGAAATCGATTTTGAAAACTGTAATCTTTTGTGATCAAAACAACACTGATTCCGTTGATGGGGAAACGAGATGACAACCGTGATGACAGCAATGTCCAAGGAAACTTTCAAGCCCTTCTGGATTTTCGTATCGACAGTGGTGGTGTAAGAACTTTTCCTTATTTTGAATTTAAAACTAAGTCTGGTACAAAACATTTTCTTTTGCGTTGGGCTTGTAGGTTGGGAACCAAACGTGGTGGAGCCTGGAAACATATTTATATGGCTAATATCCGACTGGACAATGTGATACATTTAGGATCAAAACAAGTATAAAAATTTGCTCTAAGTCCACAAAATTTAGTAATTTTTCTTGGCAAACACTTACTAAAACAAATTTATAGAAATAATGTTCAACATACCATAGGTGTTGCTACATAACAAGCAGCAAGCTTAGCCAAGTGCTATTTTAATTATGTTTCCAAATATGCACCAGATTGCATTACAGAGCACCCAACTTTCAAAGTAACCTCCCAGGGCTACGCCGTTCAATTTTAACTCTCATGGACACAATTAGTTTGGTGGAAGCTAATCACACAAAGTGCTGGATCCACCCCTGAAAGTTCCCGGTTGGTTGTCAGACTTAAATGCGCTCCTACATCGTTGCCTATGTTTATATCGCGTTTGAATGAAATCAGTGGTGGTAGAGGAAATATATGTTTAGTTACGTGGTCATTGCGGAGAAGTTTTTGAGAATGACATAAACTGTTTTTTAACCGCATGGGTTTGTGGATGGTAGGTGAGGGTGAATGGAATTCAATTGGTTTCTTCGGTCTGTGAAGTTTGCAGTGCGGTTTCTCGATCGATTTCTTGGGCACGATGTTTCCCTGTGGTGACAGCGGAGTCAGGGTAGCCACGTTTTCTGAAGAGCTGGCACATTCCCTCTCATTTGCTGTTAAAGTGGGACTCGTTACTACAGAGGCGCTTTAGTCGAAGAAATTGAGAGAATGGGTTAAAAAGGTAAGGAACTTTATTTAAGTGTCTAATCTTCTAGCGCTGTAGAGCACTAATCGGGGACACTGTAAATTGAAATTAACAAGTTAACGCAAGTCAAATCAATTTTTTTAAAAAATAATTCTTTATTGAAACAAATTGATATTAATACAGCAAATTATTAACTTACCTACATAATTATAATGTTACAACTAATATAACTAATATTACTATTACTAATAATAGAATACAACAAATTAACACTGATATTATTATTACAAAATTCAAACAAACTAGAAATGTTTACAAAGTATAATGTAAATAATATATTAATTACATACAGAAAGTGGATGCATATTAAAACCTTTAAATGGTTAAGCATTTGCAAGAGGCGACACTATCCATTTAGCTTCGAAGAGATCCTTTGGTTTTTTACTATGCAGACTAATATATTTTTCCGTTTCATATTTTAAAGCAATTTTCTTTTTAAATCCGTATATATTCGGAAGAATTTGACTTCTTCTACAATCCAACAAGTACAATTTCCCAATCATAATTAGATAGTTTAGAAGGTTAGCAGAAGGGGAGTTTTGTCGTATCATTCCAACTAAAATATCTTGCAACGAAAGTCGAATGTTTTCCTTTAAAAGTTGGTGC
>JALIRR010007893.1:0-7500 GCA_023091755.1 Montipora sp. Colony 1 RG-2022
CTGACTTTTTCTATCATTTCAACCCGAGGTGGCTGTAGAAACTCTGAAGACTGAGGACGACTAAAAAAATAAATAAATAAATAAATAAATAAAAAAAAAGAACCCCTTCCCTCTCCCAGAGGGTAGTCACAAACATACGACGGCTGGTCAGAGTGATTGCGCTTGCGGAAAAAACCTGTTTTGTCCGGTTTTTTCGCTTTTGTTCGGTCGTTTTGGATCGAGGGATTTGAAAGCGCGCGGAATTCCTGGCTGGGAAATAAATTTGATCAGCTGGCTGGGAAACCAACCAATTTTATCTAGCTGGCTGGGATTTTTCTTGTGTGTCTTGCTGGGAAAAAGGAACAGATAATGTTTTCCCAGCAACACTGAAAAGCACCTGAAAATGCCTTAATAACATTTATTTTCATTAACTTTGGTATAATAATACATTTTACAACAAATTGGTCGTTGGGTGCCCCTGACTCAACAATGAACATTAAAGTAATAATCAGTAAATTTGAAATAAAAACGTTTCTCTATCAAAAATTAAGACGGCAGTCAAAGCAGCTTAAACGTTCTGCCAAGGTCGAATTAATGAATTCATTTATGTCATTGCCTTATATTTCTTACTTTGATATGCCATGATTGAAATACCCACTTCGTATGGAAATTAGGCATATTTTCAAATTCTCACTCTCCTTCTTGTAACGCAAAGCCAGAGATGCATGTTGGCTTGCCATAGGTGGCCCAGTGGTTTAGGACGCTTCTATTCGTGCGCGCGGTACAGCTGAGGGCTTGGGTTCGAATCACGCAAGAGGCCTAAAACTACCCTCCTTGCATACGGCGGGAGCTACTGAAATTTAAACTGACCAATCAGAATTCAGCGAGCGGGAAAAACTGTGCTATCCTTGTGCTATCCGACGTCACGCCAATTGTTTACGTTCTGATTGCTAAGATCGGTGGACATTAGCCTTCTGTTGTGACTCTCTTGACCGTTGCTTCTTTGAACTCAGCGAGGCAGAAATGACGCATTGTTCTGACAATCAATTTGCCAATCCACTTTATCCAGTTTATGACATGGGCTAGCATGTGATTAAAAACCAGGATCGCTTTTTGAACTTTATTCTATAGAAGAAGAAGACGTTGCTGAGTGAACATTTTTATGACGAAATTCCTTGGTTTGTTCAGCACTTTGATGTCCGATAACTGAGCCACTCTAACGACTAGTACTTAAACACGGAATGCCAGAACGGTGGAACGGCGGAATACTTAAACACGGAACAGTTGTGAAAATTCTGACAATTGGAACACATGGTCCCCCACCCCCACAAGTGTTCGGGGCAAAAAATTAAAGTACAAAACAATGGTGAAATATGAACCCTTTTATTGTCGTAAAAAAGGTTGCTGTTATTCATCGTGGTGAAGTACAATAATAAAGTGTGATGTAGATCGCGACGTTTCGACTGCATGCTGCTAGTCTTCATAAGGCGATGATGTCGAATGGTTACGCGTCACCTTTTAAACAAGATGCTCCACTGTGATTGGTTGGTTTTCAGCAGCTGTGATTGGTGCATTTCGATCTGCTTCGGCGTGTTGCTTCTTCGGCGGTCCGCTGTCGTGGGGTGAGGTCTTATTTGAATCGCCTATTTGACCCTGCGTGTGTACCAATGAGGGAACCATGTGTTCCAATTGTCAGAATTTTCACAACTGTTCCGTGTTTAAGTATTCTGGCGTTCCATGTTTAAGTATTCCGGCGTTCCGTGTTTAAGTATTCCGGCGTTCCACCGTTCTGGCATTCCATCATTCTGGCATTCCGTGTTTAAGTACTAGCCCTTAAGGCCGGGACACACTAGGCGACAAGTCGCAGCGACATGTCTCTGCGACACGACGCCTGTTCGGTGCACACGCAGTGATCTCGTATGAGGGGGAATGTGAACTGTAGTTTTCTAATTCAATATGGCTGACCATATGACGCTCTCTCATTGGTTCATTTATATTTTGTCGCAGCGACTTGTTGCCGGAAGTGTACACACGATGCGACAACGCTGAAGTTTCGCTAATTTTGTCGCTGCGATAAGTCGCCGCAGCGACAATGATTTTCAAGAAATTAACCGTGTCACACAAGGCGATTTGTTGCGGCGACTTGTCCCCGCGACGTGTCGCAGCAACTTATCGCCTAGTGTGTCCCGGCCTTTACTCGCGGTTCATGCAATTATCGCATCGATCGTTGTGGCCAGGACACCTTCAAAACAGGAGGGTTCGAAATGATCCGAACAGATGTGACAGTGCTGGATATTTGGCAAGTTTTTTCTTCTAAATTCGGATGATCTATTCCTTGAGAAGGACTTCATAGGGGATGAGTAGGTCAAGCCTTATTCTAGTTTTGAAGACATGTATTTAATTGATTAAGAGAGGGACAAGCCGATTTTTAAAAGTGGTACAAGTGTGTATGTGCAATTATTGAGGACAACCATAATACATATAACTACAAGACACTCTAGTGCCTCCCTTGAACTCCTGACATTTGCCTCAAGCACATTTGTGTGGTTGTTTCCTTGCATATCCTTGGCAAGCAATTTGCCATAAACTTGAAAAACATTGTGCTAACTTTTTTCAAGATTACCCAAATGCAATTGATCTGTTTCAATCTTGTCCATTTGTGTCCATCCATGCTTCTCTTTGAACCTTTTTTTGTATTTCTTTTGTGTTGTTCATCGGTTTTAAGTGGTTATTACAAAAGTTTCATTCTTCTTTCTACTTTTTGCGCATTTTGGTTGTCATGAAATTACATAATTTTGCGTGACATAGCCCCTTTAAGTAGTTGCAAGCAAGCATGAGAAAATCCAGACTTGAACAGGAGTCAAACCTATGATCGAGCAATTTCACTGCATCGCTGTAGTTGCTCTGCTCTTTTGTTTTTGTTTTTTGTTTTTTTTTTCAGGCTTAGCTTGCTTGCAACTGCTTTAGTTGTTTGTCTAACTACAATGATCTTTTTTACTTCCATTTCATGTCCATTCAGCAGTTGTGACCTACTTCTGACCATTGTTAACCCAAATTATTAAATATTGCATTTGCAGCTTTGTGATTGGTTCACTCAATATCGATTATCAACTCATAAACTGTATGACCTAATAGTGGAGCCCCATGCAGCGAGCACCATTGATTAAGAAAATGTGGTAACTCATCCGTGGGCGAAAATTTGGTTTTGGCCACCGTATGATCGTATGACCATCCATCCCTCCATGTATCCCAATGTGACCAATATCACGTGACCATATTGCAGGCTCAAGTTTAGAGATCATCGAGGTTGGCTGTTTTTTTTTTTAAGTTGACTGCTGATCAGGTACTGGGTTTCGATTGGATCATAGGCTCAACCTAGGTTTACTTATTGTAAGAATAGGCTGATTTAGCAACAGAACAGGAACCTCAGTTGATGACGGGAGAGCCGGCAGAATAGTCTGGATTCTTCTCTAATCTGACCTAATGTGGACAATTTTCTGTGTGCGACGTCATCAATTGATATTCCCATTGTTTTGCTCGAACAGCCTAATTAACCCTTTCACCCCCGTGGGGCTCCCCGTTGACGAGTAAAATCGTCTGGCGTTAGACAGAGTAAAATCTATAAGTGGCACTCTTGGGAGTGAAAGGGTTTTAATAACCCCGGAACTCTGCTTTTTTGATTGGCTTGAATCTATATATTATGGAAACTGATTGCGGCAATTATTGCCAAGCTGGAAACTGGTTGGCTTTTATTTCCAAGTGTTCAGAATTTAATTTGATAAAACAGTTATTATTTTATTTGCGCTTGTTGGATACGAGACTGGTTCTAGCCAATTGGGCACTACCCATCTTGTTGACCATTTACAATTACCCGTATAAACCGTGAATATAAACAAGGGTTTTCCCCCAATTTCAGTCTTGTTTGCAAAAGTTCAAGTTGCTTGTCTAATTGCGATAATCTTTTTTAATTCTCACGTACATTTAATCATTGTTGACTCAAAATAAGTTTGCTCCCCATTCTTGGTTTGTACTTGTGAGGGTTGTTACCCATAAACCCCTAGAGTTGTAACTCCCATAAGCCCTTGCGGTACAAGTGTAATAAATAAGAAAGCACATGGTCGAAAGTGTTGACTGTGTTTGTGGATTAGTTCGCTGTTTCCCACCAGAGACGCTGTCAAAATCCTGCTTTGCGGCTCTATCGGCAAGCAAGAAACATACTCACGTGATTAAACGGCCATGTAGTTGTACCAAACAAAAGCGAAATCCCGCTCGCTTTTTGCATAATATTAGACTTTTTCGCTATTGTTCTGTACATCAACATGGCTGCCATGACGTCAAGGGCAAGCCAAGAATTGTAAGACCTGTGGTTTATCACTCTGGCCGGAACCGGAAGTAAGTCTCCGCCTTAAATTAATTAATTCACATTCATATTCTGCCTGTATGTCAGACCTCTTCCCCCGTGGAGCAATGAAAAAGGAACGTGTGTTTAAAATATCAGGTGTGAACGAAGAAGGAACTTCTTCTCGTCCATGTTTTTGTCAGGCTTGCTTGCAACTGTCTAAGTTGCTTGTCTAACCACGATTATCTTTTTAACTGCCATTTCCTGTCCATTCTCGAGAGACCCAAGGGGCCCGAGGAGACCCCAAGCAGAGAAAAGAGGCCCAAACAGATTCAAAGGAGAAAAAGGAGAGTGCGAGAGGGGTATGGCAAGGGAGATAAGTGATAAAAAAGCCGTATAAATACCAAACTATGACTACAAGGTTTGAATGTGCTCAGCGATGATCTGCGTGAGCACGAGTCTGTCGGCTAAAGGCAGTGATAAATACAACATGTAAGCGTCAGATCGCCAGCCTCCTTGAAGCCTAATAAGCTCTGCTGGGATACCGCACTGAAAAGCGAAGGTAGCGCCGCCTCGACGAAGACTATGACCAGAGAAATCCTTTGGATCCAAAGAGATAAGGGACGCTAAATGCTGGATACCGTCGTTGAGGGACTTCGCCGCCAATGGCAGGTGAGTTGGTTCGAGGTAGAAGCGAAAGTGAAGAGAGGACAAGCGTCAGGGGCAGGAACCATCCTCAGTAATAACTGAGAGCGGTGGTTGGGCAGAGCGACGATCCGGGAATGGGGAACTGGAACGACAAGGGGCTGTATCACCCGCTTGCCGAGTTTTGGTTCTGGTGACTGTAAAACAGGCGCCGGAATCGTTGAAGTGGACGCTGCCTCTAGATAAGACGTGTTGTGGAGAGAAACTGTCGAACGCCTGAGGAACGAGATTGGCTGTGCGAAAAAAGGTGAAAGAAACCAACCAGAAGGGCGCACCACAATGCTAAATGGGAGAGTCGCGCAGATTAAGGTGGGCATGGAAATGAAACAAAATCGACGGCGTAAGAGGAGCTTTGCGGTGGGGAATGTGAATCATGGACTTCTCCAGGCCTTTTTACGTCAGTTTGACATGAATGTCGTCAAAGGCTGAAGCATCCAAGTGACAGAAGACGTGAAGACGCCGCAGGGCGCTGAGATAATTGTTGATGGTGTGGTGAGATTTGACGGAGGAACTGACTAGAGTGATGAAAGACGCGGCAATTGTAGATGGGGAAGCGGGGAAGGGTTGAAGCTTGTAGAAGTCGCAGAAGTTCTGGTAGGTGTTCCAGACGGAGTGATAGTTTCGCTTGGTGGCTGCTGATAAGGCGAAGTCTTGAATTCGATGGACATGATGCTGTAAATCGCATAGATGGTAACCTGGAATACGAAAAAATAAAAAAAAATGAAGAGGTGATTACCACTGGCAGTCAAAACGAAACAAATCAAACGAGCAACTATATTCCGTTAAGGTGTTGTAATGAAGATGAGCTGCCTGCAGAAAATGTGTTGGTATTGTGGATCATTGTCCCAGCGAGAGAGAATCAGCAATGGTATTCTGGTGACCCGGGATATAAAGGGCACGAAGCTCAAAATCAAAACGGGAAGCATAAAACCAAAGTTCGCGTAAACAGGATTGAACAAAAGGGAGACGTGAGCGACCGGTGTTGATGGCAAGTTCAGTGTTTTGATTGTCAGTTCGTACTAAAATACGCTGGCCACGCAGTTCTTCGGACCACAGTTTGAGATGACAACGATGACAGCTAACATTTCGAGCGACGCGATGGACAGCAAGGCTGTGTCGATGAAAGGTGGATAAGAGGAGTGGAAGAACCGACCGTCGAAAAAACCGCCAATGCCGGAAATGCAGGAGTCGGTGCAGAAACGAACAGTCGTGTCAATCCAAGGAGAGGAACGTAAAAGAGAGACACCATTGTAAACAGCTAGAAACTCGTTCCATCAGCGCAGATCGGCTAGCAGGGCGGAACTGGGCGTGAAGCGGGAAGATTTGTGGGGTAGGCGACGGAGGTCAGAAAGCATTCGCTGCATGAAAATTTTTCCGGGGCTGATACAGGCGCAGATATGGGAAAGTTTGCCAATGAGTGACTGTAAATCAGATTTTGTGGTGCGTGGGGAACTGAGCCAAAGACGAATGAGGGCGGAGGCACGTGACAGCTTGTCTTCAGGAAATTCCAGAGTCATAGTAACAGTATCGTAAATGAAGCCGAGGAAAACCATTCTAGTTGAAGGAGGGCAATCTTTTCCCGGGGAGGATTCCAGACCCAAGCGGTTGAAAAGGGTTTCAAGTTCCTGGAAGGCTTGAAGGGCGTCGTCGTGCGAGGACTCTACGCCACCAAAGTCATCGATGTAATTCACGCACTGGTGATGATAAACGGAATAGAAAATGTGCGCAATCGCGTTGGTAGTACGTTGGCAAGCGAGGGTGGCTGAACGAAGGCCGAAGGGAAGAACCAGTTCAAAGTATAGAAGGTCATTCCAGTGGTAACCGAGTAAATAGTAATCCCTAGGATCAACAGGGATTTGACGATATGCGCGCTTCAAATCCTTCTTAAAAAGGAAACATCCTGGGCCCTTGGCGATGATGAGATCGACAAAGTCGGCGGAGCGAGGAAGAGAAAGATGAAAAGGTTCGTCCAGAAAAAGAGTCTTTGGGGATGCCGTCATTAACGGAGGCACCGGGGGGAAGCTCAAATCCAAAACGACGCGACGCTTACAGTCATCTCTTTGGGACAGTTTGCAGCGGTGAGGTTTGGAGCGGCGACGGGAAAGGGTTCTGGAGAAATGGTCCAGCGGTGGCCCCATGAGAAATTTCGGCTGCGATGAAGGAGTTTATAGCATCTGGGAAACGGATTGCGGAGGAGTGGTTAGACTTGGAAGGTGTAGGAACGGAACTGGAGCGGTAGTTGATGGGCCAACCAAATGCGAGAAAAAGGGCCACTACAGAATCGGAGTACTTGTCGAGAGCGGATTTCCACAAAGGAATATTCAATTTCGAAGGAACGGGAACACGAGCTGCGAAGGCGTTGGGGTAGGACGACTTGGAGCAAAGGATATGGCGAACAACGGCGGCATACGAACGGGAACTGGAGAGCGAAGGCTGACCAGACGGCAAAACGGAAACGGGCGAGACTTCGGACGAAG
>JALIRR010007894.1:0-7500 GCA_023091755.1 Montipora sp. Colony 1 RG-2022
GGAATCAACGGCCATCACTTTTTTGACAGGCATTTTTCTTGTGTCACTAAAGAGTTAAGCCTTTCACTGCACTTTTCAGAATTGATACCAAAATATCGTTCAAAATCATCCTTGAATTTATTTTTAGGCCTTTCAGTCTTTTTCGACGCTGTAGAGCCACAAAATCTACACAAGTTTGCCTTTTTTTTTTCCTGTGGGCATCAGCATCCGCCATCTCAACGCCTAGGTTTGTAGGTGTAAATCAATCAAATATGGGCGCCATTATTAACAGCAAGCACATCGCAAATCAAAATACCCCCTTGCACATTTTTACTAGATCGTGCACAACTGCAAAAACACGTAAAAAGTCAAGTAAAAGACTTGAAGATATCGACATTTTTTTTGCAAATGCTGGAAAAATCTACAAGTGCCTTTAATCTAACGACAAAGTGGAAAACGTACCTGACTTTGGGATTAAATTTCATGCACTGTCCCACTTTACAGTTAACATTTCCAACCGTTCAACCCGCTCTGCCACCGCCATCTTTGACAAAGGCGAAGAATGTTCCTTTGCTGTCCATATCGAATAGAATTTTGGGTAGATAACCCAACTAGTTCCGAACAAAAAACGAATAAAGTGAAGTGTATACAAAATCCTCCGATTTCTGCAATGGCCGCCATGTTGTGACGTTAATTGATAACAATCCTGGACTGGCGATACCTTTGCGATGCTCTTGCGTTCATAACTGCGAGGGTCATACTTTATTTCATATCCGCAGTTCAACATATGATTTATTTCATATACTAGTAGTAATCAAAGATTAGGAGTGCGTTCTCCGCCTGTGATAATTGTTTTCTGTTGCTGAAATCATTACTGTGAAAGACTGAAGTTTTACAGACATATAACATACTGACAAAGTCCACTGTTGTTCTGTAGATTTTGATAGGCCGTTGGCAAAACCAGGATCGGATCGGATCGGATCGGACCGGACCGGACCGGACCGGACCGGATCGGATCGGATCGGATCGGATCGGATCGGATCGGATCCGATCGACAAAATCCGGACTGGTTCAATATCAAAATTCCTGCCAATAGACACATGAAATCCCTGGGTCACCAGTTAAGGGTACTTCCCACCTTCACGGGTGTTCTTCCGGCAAAAAGTTCGTACTCGCGTTAGTTTCAATAAAATCATAACAAACTATACATCAGAAGAAAGCTTAGTAAATGTAGCTTACGATAAATACACTGCTTTAGCGAGTTTTTCTTTTGGTAAGTGTTAGAATCGGCCCTGGTAAGACGTGAAACCGCCGAGGGTTCTTCTGTTAAATTTATCGGGTATCGGATGCCGCTTCACGAGCAAAATGACTTCACAGTGTTGTTATTCACAAGCCATCAATCAACAAAAGCTTGTCAGGAGATTCCGATATTTAGAATAATTTCTCATGGCGTCCATTTACACAACATACCTCGCATATTTTTGGCTACTCCAACCTTAGATGCGGATATCTAAACAACCAATCAGAATATCGAAAACGACAATTTCGTTGATTGATGGCTTGTGAATAACAACACTGTGAAGTCATTTTGCTCGTGAAGCGGCATCCGATACCCGATAAATTAAGAAGAACTCTCGGTGGTCTCACGTCTTACCGTCTCCTGACAATAAAAGGAAAACTCGGTTACACTATAACTGTTGGCGTAAATTACATTTATTAAGACTAAAAACAAAGTAAGTATGCAAGGCTGGTTTTACGGCTATGAGGATATATAGTGTTTGTTTGACCAATTTTCGTCAGGCACGGCCTGACTTCTTCAGGGAGTTAAATCATAACTCGTACATAACTCCCTGAAGAAGTCGGGCCGTACCCGACGAAATATTGGTCAAACAAAAACTATATATCCTCACAGCCGTACAACCAACCTTGCATAATTATTTTGTTTTTAGTCTAAATATTATTTGCTGGTCAGATCTCCCAAGATCCAGTGAAGATCCGGCACTTGTACTTTGTTCAGCTGGCCCTTGCATACAAAAACTGTCCACATTTATTAAGCTTTCTTCTGATGTATAGCTTGCTATGATTTTATGGAAACGCGAGTACGAACTTTTTCCGGAAGGACACCCGTGAAGGTGGGAAGTAACCTTAACTGGTGACCCAGGGATTTCATGTGTCTATTGGCAGGAATTTTGATATTGAGCCAGTCCGGGTTTTGTCGATCCGATCCGATCCGATCCGATCCGATCCGGTCCGGTCCGGTCCGATCCGATCCGGTCCGGTCCGGTCCGGTCCGGTCCGATCCGATCGGATCCGATCCGGGTTTTGCCAACGGCCGATTTTGATATCACCTTTGATGACACGTTGCGTGACGGCTCCAGTTTCGGTAAACTCGCAGATTCATGTTATTAAAACGCCTCATTATCACTTTTACTGGTAATGTTTAAGCATAAAGGCTAAATTTTAAACAGAATACTTGTGTTACATCTAGTACTCTGTGTATTCTGAGCTGGAAGCACAAATATCAGCTAACATCTAGCATGTGTAACATTTGCTGTCGCGTTTCCGTTTATCCGTGGTTTATTTTAACAAACTCCCGGACAAACTCCCTGTGACTGGCAATAATTTTTATTTCCGCCGATGAATAAAAATTAGTCAGCTTTTACATTGCCCTTCCTTAGTTCTGGCTTACTCTTATAGGTCTTGGCTTCAGAGTACTCTTCCATCGATTCAATGTCGACCTTCGCCGGAAACAGACTGAACTATTTGTGGCCACTGCAACTATACATTAAAGTCAACATAGGTAATCTAACTATAGCCAATGAAATTTTGGCTGTTCCCACGCGTACGGTTAACATCCCAAAGCCAAGGCGATTCAAAGTCGTGTTCGTGAACAGAATAAATAATGTTGTCCCAGCTATGTAACAAAAGCACGTCATCTCACATCCTGACCAAACAGGTCACGCTCGGTCCAGAAGAAAAACTTCTAGAAACGAGCGATCGCAAACAAATCGTCTCGTATACACGAACTTTGCGATGATGTAATTTGTTTTCGCCCGACCAAAACCTCTCACTCCAGGCTGCATTGGGACTGCATTCTCCTTTTTGTCGAATGCAATCAGAGTTAAAAACCAGTTCAAAGAAAACCCCAAAAAACAACGAAAGAAGCTACAAAAGAGAACAAGCATGACGTGACAGATGGACACTACAACGAGGCCCAAAGCCCCTACAAAAACCTAGAGGGGCGGCTAATTTGCAGTCCACAAAAATCTCGATTTCTCGCGCCTGCGAAGCCTGCAAAACCAAACTAGGATGCGTTCCCTCGTTCCTCGAGAACGCAATCATTTCATAGTTACCTTTGTTTGATAACTATCATCGCAACAACCGTTCAATTTGCCGTAATTAGCGCAGGAAAATTTCGGACCGCGGTCCGTATCCTAAAAAGCTGGACCGGTTTCGAGCACGCTATTAGCCAATCAGTTTCAAGGATTTAGGAAAACAAAATTTAAAGTTATTTTAAACTCAGGGGCACCCAACGACCAATTTGTTGTAAAATGTATTATTATACCCCAGTTAATGAAAATAAATGTTATTAAGGCATTTTCAGGTGTTTTTCAGTGTTGCTGGGAAAAAATTATCTGTTCCTTTTTCCCAGCAAGACACACAAGAAATTTCCCAGCCAGCTAGATAAAATTGGTTGGTTTCCCAGCCAGCTGATCAAATTTATTTTATTTCCCAGCCAGGAATTAAATTAATTAATTAATTAATTACTTAATTAACATATTAATATATATATATATATATATAAATGAAAGGAATAATACTACTACTACTACTAATAATAATAATGATGATGATGATAACAATAACAATACCTATATTGATAATGATAATGGAACGATAATGTGAAACACACAGCTGTAGTTCTTGTGTTAGTATGATACTCTACATGTACTGCTGTCTCGAGCAGTTTGAATTTTAGGAGCCTTTTGTCACCCTGGAAAGCGAGCACAGAATTCATAATACCTAGCACCATTGTACACAAAAGCAATAAAATACTTGCTAGGATAAACCTGTATAATTTTGTCTACAATAAGGTAGAACAACTGGAACCTTGAAATAGCTCTT
This sequence comes from Montipora sp. Colony 1 RG-2022, assembly GCA_023091755.1. Classification (NCBI taxonomy): domain Eukaryota; kingdom Metazoa; phylum Cnidaria; class Anthozoa; order Scleractinia; family Acroporidae; genus Montipora; species Montipora sp. Colony 1 RG-2022. The sequence goes on from JALIRR010007894.1 coordinate 4,105, forward strand.
CATTTTACATTTTTATTCATCTCTTCAGTTACACAATTGCTAATGTCCTATTCCTTGCTATTTCCATGGTAGCCTGAAAAATAATTAAAAAGGAAATAAATTAGAGACCAATATTAATTGGGTAGAGCCAGCAGTAATGCTGATTGAGTTTTCAGATCTAGCTATGGACTCACTAATCATTGTTATCACAGGGGACCCACACAAAGGGTGAATTTAGAAGCAATGTATGAGAATAGCAAAAAGTTCCATAATTATTATTGTACTATTCTGCAATAAATATTTACACAAGATGAGGATAAACTATCTGAAATGATCTTGTGCTGTTGTTATTATGGCTGAAAATGGCAAATTGTAGCAATTTTTACCAGAGCAACACACGTCCTTGAAATCGCTAAATTTCCCACAAGCAGCCACAATAACGACACAGCAGAACATTTCGGATGAAGGTTAGTTTATTCTCATCTTATATGCAAATATTTATCCCAGAATTGTACAATAATATGGAACTTTTTGCTATTCTCATACATTGCTTCTAAATTCAATAATACCAAGGGTCAAACACATTATGTAGGCAACCTGTGATTGTTAGTATTTGTAAAAAGTAGACTCAAGCCCCTGTAATTCTTAGATGCAGAAACCTTACGCTTAAGTTGAAACATGTTTATTTATCATGAATGTCTTTGCGGATTGGCAAAAAAAAAAAAAAACAGCTTGAGGTAATAAGATCTATTTGTCATCATGGTGCAGAGCAGTCAACATATTTAGCTATATATCTTTCCAGATCAACTGAAAAATGAAAAAAAAATTCCCTTGACTTGCCAAATACGACAGTCACATCTTGAGCTGGATGGATAACAAGATCAGTAAAATTTCTGCAGGCCATATAGGTCTAGCACTTAAACTGGCCAAATTGAATGGACTTTCTCCATGCCATAAATTATTTTAATAAAATTTAAAATGTTACCATGACTGAACAACTGTTGAGCATCTTCCTCCCAATGACACGGATTTGCAGCCATTCACATTAAAGGAGAATTGAAACTTAATAGACAACTGAATAGAGGGCCAAAAAGGAAACAAAGTTCTCAGTGCAAACCATGAACAAAGTGACGGAAGAGAGAGAGTCTAAGAATGAACAAACAATGAATGCCCATCGTCACAAGCCTAACTCAACCTGACGGAAGAGAGAGTAAGAATGAACAAACAAAGAATGCCCATCGTCACAAGCCTAACTCAACCTGACGGAAGAGAGATGGTCGTAAGAATGAACAAACAATGAATGGCCATCGTCACAAGCCTAACTCAACCTGAGGGAAGAGAGAGAGTCGTAAGAATGAACAAACAAAGAATGCCCATCGTCACAAGCCTAACTCAACCTGACGGAAGAGAGATGGTCGTAAGAATGAACAAACAATGAATGGCCATCGTCACAAGCCTAACTCAACCTGAGGGAAGAGAGAGAGTCGTAAGAATGAACAAACAATGAATGCCCATCGTCACAAGCCTAACTCAACCTGACGGAAGAGAGATGGTCGTAAGAATGAACAAACAATGAATGGCCATCGTCACAAGCCTAACTCAACCTGACGGAAGAGAGATGGTCGTAAGAATGAACAAACAATGAATGCCCATCGTCACAAGCCTAACTCAACCTGACGGAAGAGAGATGGTCGTAAGAATGAACAAACAATGAATGCCCATCGTCACAAGCCTAACTCAACCTGACGGAAGAGAGATGGTCGTAAGAATGAACAAACAAAGAATGCCCATCGTCACAAGCCTAACTCAACCTGACGGAAGAGAGATGGTCGTAAGAATGAACAAACAATGAATGCCCATCGTCACAAGCCTAACTCAACCTGAGGGAAGAGAGAGAGTCGTAAGAATGAACAAACAAAGAATGCCCATCGTCACAAGCCTAACTCAGTTTGGCTTTGTACAGAGACAAAGTATGACTAAAGATAATTTGTGATTGTTGAAAAGGAAAAGTAAAAATCTGCCAAGTAAAAAATAATTAGTGCTGTTGGTCACAATAACAATAATTGTTTTGTCAATGTATGTGTTGATGACAGCAGTTATTGCTGACACAATCATACATTGTAAGAACAATAGTATATCTTAATTAAGCACCCATCCCAAAACAGCTGATCATCAGAAGCATTCACACAATTAAAACCACAGTCTGACCAGAACCAACAAAGTTTTCTTAGTCAGAAATACAATACCAACAATAGCAGGTTACGAGAGCTGCTAATTACTGCTTTGTTTTTCAGCTTGGGTTTCCTTATTTTGGGCTGAGAATTTTAGCTTATGGAAACCATACTAAAAGCATGGCACAACTCTTATTATCTGTATTATTTTTTAAGTGCTATTAAAAGAGATTTCTTATAACATAAAATAGTAAAAACGAACGATAAAATCCGACGTTTCGGAGTAGTCATGACTCCATTATGAAGGAAAAATGTTTGATCATGCAAATTACAGCATTTAAAGCGATAGAGCGGTTTTCAATTGAGTGTCGAAAGTAATTAGCGAATTGCTTTGGTTTATAATTACTTCACTGAGTGATTGGTTCAAAGTTCTCGCGCCACTTTTTCAACCAATCAGAAGTGAAACCAAAACCAATTTCCCGCGCTTTGTGTCGGCTACGTGTAATTACTTCGAGTTTTGATTGGTTTACTGGATTGTCTCCCGTCCTTTTTGATTGGCCAAAGTAATTACTTTGGTTTTGGTTTTACGACACTCATTTGAAAACCACTCTAAGGTGCGAAAATTGAAATAACAAGGTGCGAAGATTATAAAAACACTTTCGCACGAATAGTCTCATTGCACGTAGAGATTTGGCTTTAAAGTTCTTATGAAAAGCATTTCGTACAATAAACAGTAAAATTTGTTCCTGCATTTCTTACGCACTTCAAAATGTCTCAGCAGGTCCTGAGGGATTGTCCCGTGCACGTTCTTGTAATTTTTTAGTGCATGTTTGTTATCTGCTTTCTGGCTACAAAGACTGGTTTCTATGTTAACACAAAAAAACACAGAGACTTCGCAGGAGTTTTCGAGAGTAATAAATCGTCTTTCTAACGAAATAAATTAAACTAAAATAAGTGCAAATTTTTCTTGATTCTTACCTTATGTTTGAGGAAAGCACCGGGTCGATCCCGTGGATGCCTACACGAATCTAATTAAGGATCTGAAAACAAAAATACTGCTGTGAATTTTTTACAATTCGTTCGCTCAATTCGCTTCAACTGTAAAAGATCATCACGCACTTGGCTAATACAGATATTGATAACCGAAAAAAAAGCATTAAATCAACTACAATAAGAAGTCTTATACCTCCGAAGACGCTATCAACAAACACACTGTACACCGTCGAAACTGAAATCTGTGAATGAA
>JALIRR010007894.1:15000-19973 GCA_023091755.1 Montipora sp. Colony 1 RG-2022
ACGGAAAGCCGCAAGAATCTGGAACAAAAATTCATCTTTCATATCGGCACCCTTAATCCTCACGGTATTAACGAACGCTTTTCATTTAACTAATATATTCCTATTTTTCACGTTGCCATGTTACCACCAATAGCGTAGCTCCTACTCTACTATAAAAACTACACGTAACCCATAATCCCTCGATTCGCTCTGACGAAGGGCTAACGCTCGAAACGTCAGCTTTTAGAATCTCTGTACGGTGGCCAATTTACATTATCAACTCCGTTGATAAAACCAAATTTTTGTCAAGGAGACTAGCCTTCGGCTTGCCTTCGACTGCTGCCGGCCTCTCGTATATTTCCCGACGTAACTATCGTACCATCGCCCCATTTTTCGTGCAGCCAAAAGCAACAGACTTTCCTTGTTCGACTTGCTTGCTTGCATGGAAACGATTGCTACGCTACTATACGTCAGTGTCCATTTAGTTTCTCGTTTACACTTCTCCTGTGCCCCACGAGCGTCCCATGCGGGACTCTGAGGATGGTCTATTGCTTGATGTGAAGTTCATATTGACAACGATTTATTTTATTGATGGTACTTTCCATTGGTGACCTCGGGGTAAGTCAAATAAAACAAAATGGCGCACAAATGCGATACGGAATGTTAATTTGTAATGGTAATATTAATAGGAGTGAGTGGAGTCCAATTCGACCTGTAGTCATACCAGTCATACGAGTTAAAGGCCAATTTGGTTGGCATGGACTTGGATTTGCTTATTATCCGATTTGTTTATCATGGACGACACGAAGCCCCCTTTCCAATTAATCATAAAAATTTCAATTTCCGAGAAAAGAAGAAGAGCCAAGTTATCAATGAAAGGGAAATTTGGGGAGAGTAGAAAACACTTTTTCAACAGTTACGTTATGACCTCAGTCTGCATTTTACCCCTGGTCTGCAGTCTGTAGTCTGCAGTCTGCGTTTTACACTGTCCGTTTCAGGAAAGATCCTTGTAGATCATACTAGGATCTTTGAAGGATCCTCATAGGATCTTTCAAAGATCCTAATAAAGTTCCTTTCAAGATCACTACAAGGATCCTTTTAAGATCGTTGAAGGATCCTCTTAGGATCTTTAAGGATCCTGATAAAAATCTTTTCGAGGACCTTTATAAGAGTACTGTATGTGAAGTGTATAAAATCTTTAAAGATCCTACAGCTGTATTAGTCACTGTATTACGTACCCTCAAGTATCCTTAAGGTGATTCCCGGGTAAAAGAACCCGTCATAGATTTCCGATGAAACTTGGTATGATGACATTACAGTACAAGGAGATGTTAAAAAGGTAATAAAAAGAGGGGGTCACCGTGCTTGTTTTCATGCCACGATGCTGACAAATATGGTTATTTAGGTGACTTTTGGATATCTCAGTGCACAACAAACAAGATCGATTATTTTTCAATGCGGCGTGCTATATCACACAGAGTTCGCTTTTCTTTGATTGCTTATTCATCTACGTCCCAGAAAAAATGGCTTCAAATACCCTGCATTATTAATTGATATTTTTATCCTTTAAAGGAAACATAATTTGGACTTGCTCTGCTGGGCCCGTTACGTCTCTATCTGTAGCATTTATTTCATTTGCCAAAAAAGTAGCTATAGATTTCTGCCAAATTTTTTCTCAGTTCTTGCGGATATTGTTCTCATTGAATTTATAAAATAAAAAGTGGGGGTCACCGTGCTCGTTTAAGAGAAAAGGAGCTTTTATCTCGCTATCGAGCTTAGTTTGAGGGAAATCCCTTATGTTTTGTACGCGCGCGCGCTCATGTGCGCGTGCTGATGACGCAAAAATCGTGCGCAGTAGGAATGCGCAATGCAAAACCAGGGAATCACCTTAAGGCTCCAAACTTTGCATGTAAAATCACGCTGTACACCGATCAATTAAAAAGAAAACTTTAATTCTGATGTACAATGTAATCCATAGATTGTGGGAAATATCAGTAGCGGACTACACATAAATACATGTAGCTGCAGGCTGGGCCAAAAGCAATATGAAACAGTTTACTCTTGAAATATCAAAGAATTCGCGTCAGCACTTAATCCTTTAAATAAAGACCAGTAGATTCTTTGCACATTGCACTAAGGGTTAATTTGATGAGTCTGCCATGAATCTTGCTCCTTTTTTCTTGAATATTTAGATGAATTGAACAATTGTAATCATCCGCCATCTTGAATAACACAAGGGAGATAAGACTGGAAACTAGTGAGCTGTTTCGCTTTTGGTTAGCAGTCACCAGCGATGGCTCCTCTTACAGTTTGGCAGTTTATTTAAGTTTGTATCAATAAGTATAATGACTGAAAGATATATATGAAGTACATCATTATATTGCACTGCGGGTATGAAATCAAATGAAACCATGTTGTCTCGCAGTGATGAGTGCAAATTTCTATTGCGTCAAGAAGCCTGACAAATTTTTCAGGACTTCAATGGGATTTGAACCCGCGACCTCGCGATACTGGTGCGATGCTCTAACCAGCGCAACCAATTTTTCAGGCTTCTCGATGCAATAGAAATTTGCGCTCATCACTGCGAGACAACATGGTTTCATTTGATTTCAATCCATACCCGCAGTGCAATATATGATGTATTTCATATATATCTTTCACTCATAATTACTTATCACAGGAAGTTGTGAACTCAGAAGTGACCAGCTTCCAACGTCAGTGGCTTCATAGCTCAGTTGGTTAGACCATCGCACCGGTATCGCGAGGTTGCGGGTTCAAATCCCGTTGAAGTCCTGAAAAATTTTTCAGGCTTCTCGAGGCAATAGAAATTTGCACTCATCACTGCGAGACAACATGGTTTCATTTGATTTCATACCTGCAGTGCAATATATGATGTATTTTTATATTATATATCTTTCACCCATAATTACTTATCATGGGAAGTTGTGAACTCAGAAGTGACCAGCTCCCAACGTCAGTGGCTTCATAGCTCAGCTGGTTAGAGCATCACACCGGTATCGCGAGGTCGCGGGTTCAAATCCCGTTGAAGTCCTGACAAATTTTTCAGGCTTCTCGACGCAATAGAAATTTGCGCTCATCACTGCGAGACAACATGGTTTCATGTGAAGTATAATGACTGTGTCTACATGTAGATCTTATGATTTATGGTTGTTTTAACCTTTAAATTATACTGATTCAAAACAAGGAAATGCTAACAAAACTCCAAGTGCAAAGGTAGGCACTGATTATAAGCAGATAATATTAGAGTTGATGCCTTAATGTCCTCAGAAATGAAAAATTGAGAATTTGAACGTTTCACTCTTTAAGTCCCAAATTTAACAGGCAAGAACAATAATTTGTTTTACTTGCTATAGCCCTGTTAAAAATAGGTAAATCTTTAAAAAGATTACCTAAGGTGTAGATCGAAAGAGTGCTTGTTGCAAATTATATGATTGGCAAAAGAGTCCTTCAAATCTCTCTAAATGCTATAGCTGTACATGTATCACTTTCACTTTAATAATAATGCCTGAGAAAATGATTAAATTGATCTTTTCAACTAAAGCCAACTTTTTAGGAATCTGCTTTTTGCACTTTGTAATTATAATAGAAATGATCTGATTTAGAGGGATCATGGATTGCATCATCATAAAATATATCAAATATTCTTTATTTAAGTTGTTTTGAAAGAGTAAGAGAGACGGCAGAAGAAATTCTTTACTGATTCTTTGATAGGACAGCAGGAAAAGGTCCTTAATTTAATAGCACAGAAAAGTGCTAACAGCAGCTACAGTAAGTCTGCCTCCTCATCCATTTATTATTTGATTTATGTTGGTATTTCTCTCTGTAGACTGGGTTCATTTTATCTGAAAATGCAGTGTTATTTTGAAAGCTTGTTTTTTTATTCATTTAAATGAAAGATAAAACCCAATCCAAAGATAACCTCTGAATTAAATAATTAGGTACTGTACATGTAATAAAATATTTAATTGCTTTGAAATGTGCATTGTATTTTTTTGTTTTTTGTCTGTGACATATTACAATAACTGTTAGCTTGAGACTGCCAGAACTATTTTGTACAGTACCGCTCAAAAGTAAGTTACCACCCTCTCGCGGGACGAGAGTCTCGTCTCTAGAGACGAGTGTCTCGTCTCGCGAGACGGTTAAAAAAACTGTAAGTGTCTTGCATAAACGAAAACTTTCTGAAGATTAACTGTTACGAAGACACTGGCGCTCCAAACGCAACACTTGACAATAAAGTTTTAGGTCCAGATGCGGTTGGCGTTGGTGTATTATTGTCTTTGCGTGCAGACATCTACCGGTGAAATCTGTATACACTGTACTTTGATTTGAAGTTGATTTAGAGAAGAAATGTTTCGATAAACTTGCGAGGCAGCATGCGGTTGGCGGTGGTTTGTTATAGTCTTTGCGTGTGCACATTTTTAACCCTTGAATCGTCCCGTGAAATCTATATTTACTGTACTTTCATTCGGAGATATGTCTAGGAGAAATGTTGCCATAAACTTGCGCGGCAGCATGCGGTTGGCGGTGGTGTATTATTGCCTTTGCGAGTCGACATTTAGGCCTCGAATCTGCCCGTGAAATCTACATACACTGTACGAAGTTGATTTCGAGAAGAAATGTTTCGATGAACTTGCACGACCGCATGTAAACACTGTTAATCGATCGATCAATTTCCTGCAGCAGTACTTAAAGCTTAAATCCATCGAACTGCCATAAAAATTTGTCTTTCAAATTCAAGCGAGTTTATCAGGCAAAGAGAACGCGGTTGTGGGTTCTTATTGCTCATCATGATCGCATCAGTGCGGTTAATGAAAAAAAACTTTTATTACTATTGGTCATGACTTTTATTACATTTGGTGGCTCCTAAAAGAGCCGTTTTCTTTTTCTCTTTTCTTTGGGGATTCATTCTCCCGAGGCAGTTCCTTCACGGTGGATGACAGTGTTTTTTTTTTCTGCTTTCGCGTCGCCTGTTC
>JALIRR010007895.1:0-7500 GCA_023091755.1 Montipora sp. Colony 1 RG-2022
CTTGTTGGTTGTGTTGCCTTTCTTGCAATTGGCTTTGTTTGGGCTCACAAAGTTACGCGACTATTTTCAAAAAAAGAAAAAGGAGGTTTATTAAGCCCCGGCACCTTATCTGTGAGACAGTCAATATTGAAAAGGATGCGGCATTGAGTCTTGTGCACGCGCGGTTATAACTTTAGCGACCTTCAGATTAGAGTACGAGGACGACGAGCAGTACGAGTAGCCAGTTCCCATTGAGCACGCACATTTCAAGAATTTTCCTCATTTAAACGTAATGTGCGTGCCCAGTACAGAAAACTCGCCATTAAGCCAACCCCGATCTAGAAATATCCTGTTTCCCAGGTTTCGCATGAAAAGCAGTTTTGGAAAAGAAACTAAGCAAACGGAAAGAACACCTTTCTTTCTCAAAGATCACTCCGGCAATAGGTACTTTGCGAACTAATGCGCCTCTATACAGCGTTTTCACATGACGTTACGACGGCCATGTTGATGTTCTAAAACAAAGACATGGCGGCCATGATGGTCTACCAAAGAAATCCTCCGGGAATTGAACTCTATTTTTATGCAAATACTTTCTTTTGTTTGGGTAATCCAACATGGTTGCTGGTCACGTGAGTGAAAACGCGCTATCCACTCAAAGTTGCTCATCGAAGTTGTATTGCAAACGATTTTGAGAAAGGGCGGGGAGAGGAACTTAATTTGAGTGTCTAGTCGTGCTAGCGCTGGATCACTAATTGAGGACACTGTAAACTGAAATTAACAATTAATGCAAATCAAGTCGAATGTGGGTTTTTGAGGAGAGGGGAAACCAGAGTACCCGGAGAAAACCCTCTCGGTGCAGAGCAGAAAATCAACAAACTCAACCCACATATGATGCCGAATCTGGGAATCGAACCCGGGCCACATTGGTGGGAGGCGAGTGCTCTCACCACTGCACCAGCCCTGCACCCCTTGAAGTGGGGAGGGTCATAAGCGTCGATATGATGTTATGTTGATTTATAATGAGAAACTCAATAAAAATCAATATAATTTTTACTCCAAACGTTTGACAATGTGAATCTTTCGCAACTCCACCACAACAAGACAGCCGCTGTCGCGCACGTTAACCTCGCCTGCTGCGAAGATACACCCGTCTGTATCCTTTTCCCAGTCTCTTTAATTCACATTAAGTGGCTTTTGGAGCTTGCCATTCTGGAGTTCTTCAGGTGAAGCGAGAGATGGGGTAAATGGCCTTTTTTTAATTTTCTCTTCACATTTCCGACAAGAGCCGATAACTAGGGGGCTACAACTCCAATACTAGGTTAGCCTGATTCTCAGACGGTTCAGGTCGCTGGTGTCACGCACTCTTCTCTTGAGTGCGTGACACGAGCGACCTGGACCGTCTGAGAAACAGGCTAATACTAGGTCCGTGGAACGGCATTTTCACTGATCAAGCTATTTTTAGACGAGTTCTTAAATAAGATTTCGCTTGCACGAGTGACCATTCTCAATCCCATAGGTAATAATTTCTCATGCAAGACTTGTGATTAGCTGGAAGGTCTGGTTTCGCGGAAAAATCATCTAACAATAAAAATATCTGTCAAGATATAAAATCTCCTCTCTAGGGGAGATCCAAGATTCCGTTTGAGCTTCTGGTGGGGAGGGGACTTATGGAAGTGTCCGTCGGAGGCAAATCCTTCCAGATGCCCAGGGACCTCCCCCTCGGGGCAATTTGGAATTTTTTTACGTTGCCTTAAGCTAAATTTCAAGGGTTTTGAGAGCTTATAGATGATTTTCACACTGACCTCATCCAATTCTAAAATGAAAACCGTAAGGGTATTGAATTGTTATCTTTCGGAGGTTGAAGATGACCTACAGGTATAAATCTTTTTCCATGACGTCTTTCGTTTCGAAAATACAGCATTTTGCGTGACACCATGGTACAAAGTTATTTGGTTGAAAAAAATGTCTATGCCTATGAATCTCAGCAGTCTAAGCGTTTCAAGTACGTTTGGAGATGTGTTCATACACATGTATTTTATCTCATTAGCGAAAAGTAAGCGCTTTCATCGCTAAGTGAATTCCAGATGTTCGTGTGGATTTCTGGCCGCCATATCGGTGCACAACAGCGGTGCGCCAACATGGCGGCTCCATACAAAAATCTATAAAGTTGCGTGAAACGCTTCGACAAATAACTCAGAAACGGTTTACCGCACAGACCTGAGAATTGGTGAGGTGATTTATAAATGTGTCTGCTACGACATTCCAAGTTTTTGCCTTATTTCATGGAACGGTTTCGATTTTATTTTTTCGTTGCGTGACAGTGAAAACAAGCTATTCTTGGTTTTCACGTGACGTCATCAAAACTAAAAAATAAGGAATTATCAATCCTTTTGAGATTTTAGTTTAGTTAGTTATTAGAACAACTGAAGACTTGTCTTTTCACAAATTTTCAGTTTGATAGGGTTTTTCGTCTTGTAATAAAGCAAGGTTGAATTTCTAAGCTTTTGCGTGACACGATATTAAAATTGAGGTCGAGAATGCTATCACGTAGGCTAAAAAAGGGACTTATCCGCTGAGATTTTGCAATCTGAACAGTCCTTGTGTGAGAATAAGTACTCACATAGATGTTTATGAGCCCTCAGAAGACGACTACTGGCTTTTTATAGCAAAACTCGATGACATATGTTTTTGTCAGATTCCGGCCGCCATATTTGTGCCCCTGAGAGGGACACAAACATGGCGTCTCCATACAAAGCCTTATAAATTTGAGTAAAACATTTCTTCGAATATCTCCCGCACGAAACATCGCACAGACCTGAACCTTTGTGAGACTGTTTCAATATTCATCTTCTTTTATCTCTTTGATTCTTGGATTTATTTGTTGAATGGTTTTGATGATGGTGTGACAGTGAAAACCGGCAATTCTTAGTTGGTTAGAGCATAGTTCATCGAGGGACTGGTTATGAAACCTTAGAACTTTCAAAAGCGAGAACAATGTTGTTGCAATCGATGTTGAATTGACCGTGATCCTGCACAATCTTTTGTTTTCGCTTCGCACGGGTTCGCAAATTAGTTGCGCATAATTTAATCGAAGGATTTGATTGGTTATCTTCTCGAAAAAAGGTGTGTTTTGTGCATGCAGAGTCAAGGTCAAAATACGGTCAAAAACATGAAACAAAGGAACTTGTCCAGTTTCATAACCATCTCCATAGACCTTATTCTTAAATGGCGGTCACATTAATAACTCTTTTGTCCACGTGCAAATTACCCTACCAAGCCTCATTTTAGAGCAAGAATTCTTTTCAATTCACTGTAGGGTATCGAGGCTTGGTAGGCTAATTTGCACTTCGACAAAAGAATTATAAATTGACCGCCATTTATGAATAAGGTCTATGCATTAACTATGCTTAGAGCGAGTTTCAATCGAGTGTCGTAAAACCAAAACCAAGTTAATTACTTTGGCCAATCAAAAAGGACGGAAACAATCCAGTAAACTAATCAAAACTCGAAGTAATTACACGTAGCCGACACAAAGCGCTGGAAAATGTGCACGCGCAATTCGCTAATTACTCTTTTTACTTTTACTGCAAACACGCGTGCACGACAAAGAGTATAGCACATTTCCTCGCCCCATTCTTCTAGCGCGCTGGTGGCTCCGGCCTCCGGTTCGATTACCCAGAACAAAAGAGTCTGTTCCCAGGCTGGACGAATAGCAGCAAAATAAAACACAAAGTGGCCAAAAAATAGTTCTTCTATTTTTCACAATAACGAGGTGTGAGAATAAAACATGTAACTAACCTCGTTCCCAGGGCTTTTCACCCACTCTCGGCGGTGAAAAGCCCTGGGAACGACGTTGATACTACTAGATTCGAGAAGAATTGGTGATTTACAGACACTCGTGATTTTTTGAAAGTTCTCAAAGTGGACGAACCCTTGGAAACTTTTAAAACATCACTCGTTCCGATTTACTTCCCAAATGCACTCGAGAACGTGCAATATTATTATACTTCACTTTATCTTTGGAGGCTCCTATGACCGGTGCTCTTTGTGTTCTATTTTGTAGCTTTTTCTTGTTTGGAATCACTAATTCACGAGATCACGTCCTAAATTGAGACTTGAATGAAACGCACTAAGGCCCGTTTTAAACGTCGCATTTCACATGTGCCAAATCTAATGCAAATGAAAAAAATCGGTATCTGCAATTTTCGCTCATGTGCATCAGATTCGGCACATGTGAAATGCGACGTTTAAAACGGGCCTTAAACACTTAAATTAGTGAATCTAATGCTGGGGATGAGAGGGCAGGCTTTGGAAATTCTCTACACATGCTGTTGATGTAAATTAATGACTGAAATATACGAGCAAACAAAAAACTAGTTCGTACAACGTAGGTAAATGAATGCGATGTCCACAGTAAAGGGAAATAAGGTGTCATGATTGTGTATCATAATCCAGTGTTCAAAACCTAAATTTTGTTATCTGAAGTTGATATTGTTTGTCATTTTTAAAGTAGTGTAGTTTGTCCTTTAGTATTGTTATCCAGCGATCCCACACTACGTACCAAGACTAGCTCGGCTATTTGCGTGTAGATTGGCCACCGTCTGACGAAGGGCTAACGCTCGAAACGTCAGCTTTTAGAATCTCTGTACGGTGGCCAATTTACATTATCAACCCCGTTGATAAAACCAAATTTTTGTATACTACTTCCCCACCGACGCAGCCCCACAGTTTCTTTAGAAACTACCCCCTTCATTATTTGTGTGTAGTGTGTGTATCTAAACCTATTTGTAGATTAATCATAACCATTACAATTCTTTCAAATTTGATTGGTGCATTAACTGCGTTATTTTTCACTAATTATTGTGAAGGGTTGAAATCGGACAGTGAAATCGGACAGTTGGCTGTAATCAGATACCTGAAATCGGACAGTTGCATCAGCCAATCACAGTAAGTGTACTCAGCTTTATCCACCAATCACAGAATTTATCACAATAACCATAGCAACAATCACTTATCCTACCAAACTGGGGATTTCCCAAAGTGGACGAATTTGTAACACAGTGAAAATGGAGTGCATTAACTTCGTTTTCTCGGAAATTGTAATGGTTATGATTAATTGGTAACAGGACTTCGTGCTCTATATACAGGACTCCTGCTATATATGCGGTGGTCCGATTTTGTAAATCACTCGTATGATTACAGACTGAATTGGATTCCACTCACTCCTATTATCATTATTTATAGAAACTCTATAAAACAATAAAGTAAAAAACAACCAGGCCGGATCTGCTTGGTTCACGTTCTTGGTAGATGAGGAGTTCCAAACAAGCCGTCCTTTTACTAAACTAAAAATGCTTTAAATGTAAAAAAAAAATCAATTATAACCATTGCAATCTGTGGAATCAAGTATGCCAGGGGTTCTTTAATAAGACAAGTCGTTCACGATGGCAGTGAAATGAAATTCTATGGAACTAATTAAAACCAGAATGACAAATTTTTTGCGAGCGATAATTGACGAGCGTCAAGCTGCGCATATGTGCGATTTTCTCGCGCACTTTTGTAAGTTTATCCCTTAATGTATTTCTATCTTTTAGCACATAATTGAAAAGCAAATGAAGGCATAACATTGTAAATTAATTTGTCTGCACCAGTTTAAATTAAACTCAATCCTATTTGAGGAATATTTCACATCTAAGCCTAATTTTATTCCATCGGGAAGGTGCTAATTACTAAATTTGAAATTCGTCATTTAAATTTTATCTTTTTGTACCAACAAGGGATCCACTGCAGTCCACGCTGTCATCTGGGAGTTTTATTTCAGAGTTTTAAGATGATACCTCTTTTGCTGTTCAACTAAATCGAATCGATGGGGTCGGTACTGGTATTTTTTTAGCAAATCCTCGATTGAAGACGAAGAAGGTGTACTTAAACACGATTTTTTGTTAGGATAAGCCACTTTAGCTTTCGGTGACGAAGTGTCAATTGCTGGCAGTGAGAGCAGTTGCTCTTCATTTGTCCACTTCGCTTCATCTAAACGTTTCTGTATCGCTTCATTCATTCGTTTGTCCTGACCACCATTCCCTGAATGGTTTCCTTGTTTTTCGAAGTCCGCACTGCGTTTCAAAAAATCCATATATTTTTTGCCGTCTTGACCATATCCGGCTTCGCTCTTTATTTTTAATATCCTTTTCTTTGCATCTCGTTTGTGCGTCATAATATTACAGCTGTGCACCACGTCCACATTTTGTTGCGCGTGGCAGTTATCGCCTTCAGTGGAGTTTTCCTGTCGTACGATACAGTTTCCCGGCTTCGAAAACGGAGAACGAAACGGCTTTGATGCCTCAACAGCGCGGTTTGAACCGGTAGAACTAGTTTTCTTCGATACACTGCTTTTTCCTGAAGTCGTATGCCGTACCTGCGTTGGTAATATTGCATCATTAAATACTGTCCGCTTTCCTTTGAAATTCTTTCTCGTGGAGCCATTTTCAAGTTGTTTGTAAAATGCATCCTTTCCGAAAGGTCCCTCGGCGTCCTGAGAGCTGCTTTTTGTGCTGTTACAATGATCAATGGATAACAAAGCATGATTCTCCGTCAGCTCTAGACCAGGGCTTTCAAGTGCTGCACGATCCGTCTTGGCACGCAAACCATTGGAGAGTAAACTCTTTGTCTTTGTATTGGTAACATCGTTTGTAATACCACCAGCACCCACTGAAAGGCACGTACAAGTACGCGCTAAAAAAGAGTTTGATTCAAAAATTCGTACTGTATTATTTGATTCTGCCTTAAACGTTTTTTTATCGTCTTGTGTTTTGTGTGCTGTTATCACTGCGGTGTCAAAGTTGTTTGGTTTGAAGGTCTGTGTTTTATTTGTCACAACTTGATCTTCTCCTTGCAATGTCGTCGTTCTCGGCTCAGAGGCTTCTTTAGTTATGGCTAAGCCTATTCCAAAATCTTCAAGGAAATCGAAGCTCAAATCCTCATCGTATATGTCATTAACTGGTTGTCCCAGAAAATCATCTCCATCACGATAAAACAGAGGACTTGAACACAGAGAACGAAGATCATAACTCGGGCTGCCCATTTCCTCTTAAGACTCTGTGTGTAGCTTCCGTGCGTCAGGCGACTTAAAAACAAAATCATCAATCCTTGGAATAAAAAGGAATTGTTTACACGAATTAAAAAAACTCATCAGCTGCTCATGTTTCCATGGAAACCAATTTCTTTCATTCTAAGGCAGTTTTAATAGAAATTTAGTTTACAATGACATAAAACCTTTGTTCTCATGCTGGTGTGTTGCGTAAAAGTCCTTTTGCCTTGTAACTTTCAAGCCTTCAAGTTTGTTTCACTGAAGGCAAAATTAATTTTGGTTTCGATTTACAAAATGAGGCCGACAAAAAATTATAACCAAGCAGTCATTTTATTCAGTTTTATCCTCCGTTTCAAATAATTCAACGGCGAATGAATTTAAAAAGCGAGAAGGCATACGCATGGTGGTTAATGGTTTCTCTTAAACGATGGCCC
>JALIRR010007895.1:12500-19971 GCA_023091755.1 Montipora sp. Colony 1 RG-2022
CATAGGAGAGACCTCGCTGTGTTACACCTAGGACAGATTGTTCTCCAGGTTCTAATGTCGTCAACGTCGTACAAGTTCAGAGCCTTTTTATAATATTGAAGTAATAAACTTTTAAATGAAGCTAGAGAGATGTGCCTTGTGCGTAGCTCAGCGGGAAGAACATTCCATGCGCGGCACGCGCGTATGAAAAATGAACGTTGATAGGTAACAGTTCTACATCGGTTAGGAATATAAGTAATAGCACTGCTGCTCGATGTCCTAGTAGATCTCGCAAATTGTCTAGTTACAGGTGTAGAAAAAAACCATGTCCAAAGTTTCCCAAATGTCCAAATGTCCATGTCCAAAGTTTCCCAAATTATGCTGCTCCTCAAGTAAGGATAAACTGTAGAGCTCTGAATGTACACTGTATTTAATAAAATACCCTGCCCTAAAAAAAACACAAACCTTTACCCCTACCGTATTGTTGGAAACAGGTACAGCGTGTCAATTTTATAGGAAATGCTTAGGCTTAAAGGGATACTTCATGTTGAATATCAAACTTGGGCTTGCATTTCTAGACGTGAGTGCCTTCCCCCTGCTCCTCCAAACAACACACAATTTTTCAAAACAAACGTGTGTGTGTGTGAGCATGTCAACCATCTTCTTCAGAGACAAGAAGCCATCAAGATGACGAGTATGCATGGGCTGGAGTTCAGGATCCCAAGATTATGGTTACAACTTCTCATGATCCAAGCTCACGACTGAAGCAATTTGCCAAGGTACAGCTGTACATGTGGACCTCAAGAAAAAACTTTCACATCTGCTAAATTCAGTGGGACTTTTAGCATTAAATATATCTCTAACTTTTTTATGTTAGTATAGGTAATCACATGGGGCCGAGTAAAATTAAGGATCAATTGCACATTCTTGTATTTTCAGTAGTTGCAAGATGAGAGCAATTTCTGCAACTTCTGAAAAAGTCTGGCCGGTTTAGGCCGGTTTGGACGTCAAAGGGTTAATCCTTAATTTCATGAGGAAACTTGAGATTATTTGTGTATTGTAAAGGGCAGAATTTTATTTTACTAAGAGGGTCAAAAATGCACGTTGTTGTGCAATTTCGTAGGAAGCTATTTCAGTGTTTATTTAGCGCCTATGAACTGTAAAATGCATGAATCAGCTGAATGAAATTTTGTTTTTGTACAACAATGCCAATGCAATGAAACCAGCCCTGCTAAAAAAAACTGTTTACTAGATGGAAATTCGGAAAGTAATTTTTCCTAGGGCATTTACCAAAATTAATGAAATATGCCCTCTGTCTCAGCCAATCAGTTTTAGTATTTAGCTCTCTATGCTATAAATGATATAATGCACCCATGGGAAATAGATGATGAACAAGTTGCGTGGTGACGGACGTGGGGACAAGTGAAAAATTAGAGTCCTAGGCAGTATTCGAACTTCAAACTTTGTTATTTCTTTGTTTACATTCAAGGAGTTAAGGCTAATCCTCCCCAACAGTCAGAGGTTGAACCGTGGTAGTTTTGAACTAAGTCAGTTAGTTCAGGCATGCCGAGCCAATGAAGTTACTGATTTAATTCTTGTGCATGAACACAGAGGAATACCAGGTAAAGAGAGTTAAATTGATTGCATTCAATGATGATGATGATAACGCAGAACTGTCATTTAGCGCTGGGGCGGCAGAGTTGCCACAGTCTGGGAAAAATCAGGGAAAAACAAAAATTTTTCAAGGTCAGGGAAAAGTCAGGGAATTTTGTAAAAAGGAAGGGAAAATCTTAAAATATTGTCAAAGCCAGTGAAAAGTCGAGGAATTATATTTTTGGTGAACAGTTCAAAAGATTTTGCGCACAAAATCCTGTAAAAAGCGCAAAGAAATCAAAAACTAAAAGAACAAATATTGATGGTCTTCAAAAGAAGCTAAAGCAAATGTAATTATTCACCTAGTTAAAGGTCAGGGAAAATTGTTCACAGGTCAGGGAAAAGTCAGGGAGAAGTCAGGGAATTTTTTTGTTGCTGATCAGTGGCAACCCTAAATGGGAAACTTTCACAATGGGGTCATTTGACTACAACTACTATATCAGAATTCAGTTTGTTTTAAATTTTGTATACTGAGTGGGGTAAAAATAACAATAGCTCTAAATAGCATGAGACAAGCAAACTTGAAGGATTCTGGTAGTCAAATTTCCTATTAGGAACACTGTATAGAAATCGAATGGAATGGAATGGAATAGAATAAAATCAAATGATAGGGAGGGGACTGAAACCAGACTACTCAGAGAAAATCCTCCCAGAGCACAGTAGAGAAGCAACAAACTTAACCCACATGTGACACTATATGACCACTGACTGGCAGTCATGTCAATATGAATTTTATAGTCGTCAGTACAGCCAGTGGAACAATTATTTTATTTTCTTATTCTCCTTGCAGATGGTCTTGTTGTTTGTCATCTTCCATTTGGCCCAACGGCGTATTTCACACTTTTTAACACGGTGATGCGACATGACATTCCTAACATCGGCACAATGTCAGAAGTTTATCCTCATTTGATATTTCACAACTTCAGTTCAAAACTAGGAGAAAGGGTTAGTTTTGTTTTGGATAATGTCTAGCATTACATGTAGCTGTCTTGTCCATATATGAGATTTTGTTTTGAAGTCTGCAGAGTAAGGGAGTGGTATTATAATTGGAAAAACACGGGAAGACAAAACACAGAGAGGTGGGGCGTGGTCCAATGGTTTGGGCATTGGGTTTGCATGTGGTTCATATCCCATTAATGTTCTAACCTCTGGTTTGGATTTGTTTCTGTTTGTCCCGTATTCAACTGTACCACTTTTTGTAAATAGCCAACTGGTTGCCTCCTGTCAGTTGGGGTTCTTAATTGTGTGTTTCTGTTAAGTTTGAATTGTTTCTTTCTGTTTATCAAAAGTGGGGTGCCTGTGGATTTTACTTGATAGCTACGTTCACTTCCACTATAAACAAAGCATTTACATTTATATATTTACATTATTACCAAACAGCAAACTACCGGTATTGTAACAAGAACACATGAGGACAGAAAAGACGTTTAACCTTTGGGGGCACCCAATGAACTGAACAGATCTCGTCAATATTTTGGGTAATGTAAAGTTTTTGAGACCCGTCACGATTGCTACAACTTGCAGACAAGGCAAAAAGGCCCTAGAAATTTGTACAGAACTGAAATTCCCGGAGATCATCAGAACAGACAAATATTTTGTAGGGTGCCCAGCTACAAACTCACTAAACGAGTTTTTAATTAAGCATTGTGGAAACCACTTGAGTTAATTCTGAGAAAGTTTCAGACATCCTTTTGTTGGGTGCCCCTGAACCTTGAAGCTTGTGCCATTCTATTCCTTACTGGCAAAAAGTTGGCCAGCAGTGAGCCAATTAATAACCTGAGTAATGCAAAATCGTAGCAATCACACAATTACAAGGTTTTCAATGAGCCAGTTACTTGTGGCTTACTGCTGCCGAGAGTGTCTCTTCTCTTCTACCACTTTAGCCTTCAACCAGGCTCTTGTGTTTGTATTCATGCTGAGATCACAACCGCCAATTCCCCCATTGCCAGACGCTTATGGAAAAAAGCTATTGAAATCTTTGCTCTTGCTTTAGTTTTGGTATTCAATGAAAATTGCTCTTTCTTAGCGCGATTTTAATGCCGAGGATCGTCACCATAATGAATCAATTCTTTGATTGCAGCTTATGTCATCGCGGCCATGTTGGTGGAAAGAACAATGGCTAAAAGTCTTTTGGAAATTTGACCCTATTATGATGCAAAATTTGAGCTCCATTTTTAATTGTTCTTGCACGAAGGTGGCCGTCTTATCACATGAGTGCAATCAAAGAATTTGAGGTTCATTTTGATTCAGAGAGAGGTCCCTCTTCTCGCCAAAGCGTTATTCCTGCTCCTCCCTAGTGCCTCCTTAGGAGGCAGTGTGGCCAAGTGGTTAGGCCCTTGCCTTGAAATCTGGAGACCCGGGTTCAAGACCCGCTCTGACCACTCGTTGAATTTGATCCTGGTAGTCCCTGGTTCAACTTCCCAGCTGCACTTGTAAAAAGCCAACTGGTTTGCCTCCGGCCAGTTGGGATTCTTAACAGTTGTTGTTGTTGTTATTCTGTTTCGTCGTTTCATTGTGTTTCATTGGCCCTGAAAAGCCCCGATGGGGAGTGATCAATTAAGTAGGTATTTTATTGTAATGTCTCTATTTTTGTAACAGGTGAAAAGTATCCTAAAATTCTTGTTTCCCGTTCCAAAAGAGGAAAGCAAAAGAGTTATCACTTTTGCAAACCAGGATGATTTTATTTCCTTCAGGTTAGTAAAGCAGCATTGAATTTTCAGCTTTTTATCTTTCTGACTGCTGTTTCAAATTTTGGGAGCTGCTTGTATATATGTATGAACTGAAAAGCACAATAATAATAATAATAATAATAATAATAATAATAATAATAATAATAATAATGCAAAGGGAAGCAACAACTGGTGTGGGTAATAACCTCAGAGACATGACGGATACCTTTGATAATTTATGTTGGTGTTCATGACTTGAATTATGTATTTTTTCGTGACATAAATTATGTTAATGTAATTTGCATAATTTATGTGCGCAATTTTGCCAGGCAGGACTAGACGAAATCAGAGGCTTTCAGTCCCTGCAGTGCATCTTTCGGGACAACGTGCTCGACATGTGTTTTGCGAGTTCCATTGTGTTTGTTGAATAAATAGACATACATGTAAAACAGTCGGCAGTGGAAAGATGACACTCTGAATATGCAAATCAGAGACTAGACAGGAGATTATTGGGGTTTTGCAGCTGAACATTATGAACGAGTTTGACAAAATCAAGTAGGGAGAAAAGAGAAAAACAGCTGGGTGAAGTCATGGATAGAAGTGTTTGTAGGTGGTCAGTATACCCAGTGCCAGGGCCATAATAAGCCAACTTTCAAGAGAGGCCATGAAATGTATACATTGTACTCCGAGGCCAAAAAACTGTACCAAGATTCAGCTGTAGCAGACATGAGCTACCAGCGATCCACTTGGATGACATTTGCCATTTTTCCTTGAGAAAAAAAAAACAGCAGTAACAAAAGCTTGCACTTCACCATAATTTTGCCTTGTTCTTGTAAAGGTGCGTCCCGATCAAGTATCAATCTTTTTATTAACAGAAACTGGTTTTTTTTATTCACTATAGGCATCACACATACAAAAAAGTCGAGGGTCAGATTGAATTAACAGAAGTTGGACCAAGATTTGAAATGAAAGGTTTGTTTCAACTCAAATTATGGGCAAATTAATAGACTATTTTCGAATTTTCACGGCTGGACTGGATCTAGCATGAAATGGAGGCTAATGCGGGCAGATCTTTTCACACAAATTAATTTGCCCACATTAGCCTCCAGTTCATTAGCCTCCAGTCTAGCCGTGAGAATTCGAAAATGGTCTATTGGGACGCAATGACTTTGCAATTTTCTACTAGACTACTACCAGTCTCACTTATGCCGCTCACTTAGTTGAGCGCGCGGAGAAGACAGGTGGATGAAAAAATTGTCAGAGACAATTGCGCGCAGGGTTGTGGGACAATTGTAGTTTCTCAGGAATTTCGGGAGTTGGAGCTGTGGCTAGGCCAGGATATAACAAAAGTAATTTACATGTATCTCTTTGTAGAGACTTGTATTCGGATAAGAAATTGTTATCAATTAAGAACCACTTTGCTAAAGCTGCCACGTTATCTAGCGATTGGGAGGCGACACATCAAGTGAAATGGTTAAATAATCAAACCAAATTGAAGCTTGCTCTTTGATGAGAGACTTACCCACGAACTCAAACAAAGTAAGACAGGGAAAGTTTTCAACAGTCTAGTGGAATCCCAGTGAAACAGCGGGACATCTGAGGGAACTTCCTTTTTACAATGTACCTCAAAGCTTTAGTTTTAATTTGACAGTTTTGAGTGAACAAGAGGTGTGTTTTGTTCACCAGTTCACGAAATCAAGCTGGGAACTGTTGACCAGAACGAAGCGGATACAGAATGGAGACTACGACCTTATATGAACACCGCTAAGAAGAGAAAAATGCTCAGTGCCTAGGTCAGGACGTCTCCAAAGACTGTGCTTACACATATCAAATTTTAGCCGCGCTAATGGGCTTTTTCATACTGCTGACTTTTGTACGACCGATCATCTCACTTAAACGTGCATTTTCCAGGGAAACCACCGTCTTAAGACTTTCGTTATGTTGTAAAACCCTCGAAAGTGTTTGTCCGATCAGAAAATAACTTCCTTTTTGCTTACTATTAGTCCCGCGAAGGTTTCAGTCTTCGTTTCAAACAGAAGATTGTCTATTTGAAGTTAAGAATTATTTTGTTTAACGGTCCGTTTTATTACCATTTTCAGCCACATGCAAAATGTAACTTAGGTCGTGTTCTATTGGGATCAACCGTTTTTAGTTGGTTTGGTTGATCAACTTTTTCAACCGGCATCAAACAAGGTTGAAACGGTTGAAAAAGCATTGGCAGCAACCGCTGTCATTTACGCGGGCCATTTAAAGTCGTCCGCAAGCTACTGCCGTGTTGCTTTCAGGACTCAACTTTTCAATGCTGAGAAGTCTGGTAATAACTATTCCCAGGAGTTACCGCGTTTCAACCGAAAACGGTTGGAAAAGTGTTCTATTGGGAAACCTCAACCGCTTCAACCGAAACCGGTTGCGGTTGAAACCGTTGATCCCAATAGAACACGACCTTAGTAAATGTTGCCGTGTGGATCCGTCACATTTTTCAATTGTGCGTCACCGCTTTCTCCGCAAGGATTATGGGTAGGAAAGTTTTCCCTTCTGCTGCCATCAAAGTAGTAGTAGTGTCCAGTGCCGTGAAACATGGGGCCGTAAAAACCGGTTCGGGCGAATTTGGAAGGCGTTTTCGGACCGTTACAAGTGTATGTCACGTTTTTAATGACCAGGCAGGTTACACTTCCGTCCTGCCATTCAACCAAACTTCCATTTCCTGGATGACAGACCAACCAGTTGTTGATGTTGCTCTTAATCAGGACCTGCCTGCCAACGTGTTTCCACAGCGAGAAGTTAACGGCGTTGTAGTCTGTTTCGCAGAGGGGTGGTGTGGACGAGATATTGACGTCTACTTCATTATCAGTTTGCCAGCTTGGTGTTGGGGTTACTGCGTTCGACTTATCCGAGAAATGCGTGTAGTTAGTAAACGTGTAACTCCAAACCAGAGTCCTGCCTCCTCCATCAGTTTCCATGTCACAGTAAGTCTTGAATGCGTTGTCCTGGGACCCACCGTCAGGATTAATCCAATAAACACCCGAGATAAAAGGAGGCGATTGACTGCGAAGGGACTGGCACGACGGCACGGCTGACAACTGGGAGGAGCCTAAAGGAAAGTTAAAAAGTAGACTAATAAACCTTCATTTATGTGCATTGGAATTTAAAGTTTGAGGCTGGGCTGTTTG
>JALIRR010007896.1:0-19964 GCA_023091755.1 Montipora sp. Colony 1 RG-2022
GCCTCTAAATAACACGTTTTATGAAAACTGCTATTTTGCAGTGTTTGCAGCAGTTTTCCAGTAAAAACAGCAAAAACGTTTATCTTGACCAATTTTAAAAAAAGTTAAAATTACAGTGCCAGTGCAAAATTGTGCAAAACGTTCGTTTTAGCCTCTAAATAACACGTTTTATGAAAACTGCTATTTTGCAGTGTTTGCAGCAGTTTTCCAGTAAAAACAGCAAAGACGTTTATCTTGACGAATCTTTAAAAAAGTTAAAATTACAGTGCCAGTGCAAAATTGTGCAAAACGTTCGTTTTAGCCTCTAA
The DNA here is from genome assembly GCA_023091755.1 of Montipora sp. Colony 1 RG-2022. Taxonomy (NCBI): domain Eukaryota; kingdom Metazoa; phylum Cnidaria; class Anthozoa; order Scleractinia; family Acroporidae; genus Montipora; species Montipora sp. Colony 1 RG-2022. Next base: position 309 of record JALIRR010007896.1, read on the forward strand.
ATAACACGTTTTATGAAAACTGCTATTTTGCAGTGTTTGCAGCAGTTTTCCAGTAAAAACAGCAAAAACGTTTATCTTGACCAATTTTTAAAAAAGTTAAAATTACAGTGCCAGTGCAAAATTGTGCAAAACGTTCGTTTTAGCCTCTAAATAACACGTTTTATGAAAACTGCTATTTTGCAGTGTTTGCAGCAGTTTTCCAGTAAAAACAGCAAAAACGTTTATCTTGACCAATTTTTAAAAAAGTTAAAATTACAGTGCCAGTGCAAAATTGTGCAAAACGTTCGTTTTAGCCTCTAAATAACACGTTTTATGAAAACTGCTATTTTGCAGTGTTTGCAGCAGTTTTCCAGTAAAAACAGGAAAAACGTTTATCTTGACCAATTTTTAAAAAAGTTAAAATTACAGTGCCAGTGCAAAATTGTGCAAAACGTTCGTTTTAGCCTCTAAATAACACGTTTTATGAAAACTGCTATTTTGCAGTGTTTGCAGCAGTTTTCCAGTAAAAACAGCAAAAACGTTTATCTTGACCAATTTTTAAAAAAAGTTAAAATTACAGTGCCAGTGCAAAATTGTGCAAAACGTTCGTTTTAGCCTCTAAATAACACGTTTTATGAAAACTGCTATTTTGCAGTGTTTGCAGCAGTTTTCCAGTAAAAACAGCAAAAACGTTTATCTTGACCAATTTTTAAAAAAGTTAAAATTACAGTGCCAGTGCAAAATTGTGCAAAACGTTCGTTTTAGCCTCTAAATAACACGTTTTATGAAAACTGCTATTTTGCAGTGTTTGCAGCAGTTTTCCAGTAAAAACAGCAAAAACGTTTATCTTGACCAATTTTTAAAAAAGTTAAAATTACAGTGCCAGTGCAAAATTGTGCAAAACGTTCGTTTTAGCCTCTAAATAACACGTTTTATGAAAACTGCTATTTTGCAGTGTTTGCAGCAGTTTTCCAGTAAAAACAGCAAAAACGTTTATCTTGACCAATTTTTAAAAAAGTTAAAATTACAGTGCCAGTGCAAAATTTGTGCAAAACGTTCGTTTTAGCCTCTAAATAACACGTTTTATGAAAACTGCTATTTTGCAGTGTTTGCAGCAGTTTTCCAGTAAAAACAGCAAAAACGTTTATCTTGACCAATTTTTAAAAAAGTTAAAATTACAGTGCCAGTGCAAAATTGTGCAAAACGTTCGTTTTAGCCTCTAAATAACACGTTTTATGAAAACTGCTATTTTGCAGTGTTTGCAGCAGTTTTCCAGTAAAAACAGCAAAAACGTTTATCTTGACCAATTTTTAAAAAAGTTAAAATTACAGTGCCAGTGCAAAATTGTGCAAAACGTTCGTTTTAGCCTCTAAATAACACGTTTTATGAAAACTGCTATTTTGCAGTGTTTGCAGCAGTTTTCCAGTAAAAACAGCAAAAACGTTTATCTTGACCAATTTTTAAAAAAGTTAAAATTACAGTGCCAGTGCAAAATTGTGCAAAACGTTCGTTTTAGCCTCTAAATAACACGTTTTATGAAAACTATTTTGCAGTGTTTGCAGCAGTTTTCCAGTAAAAACAGCAAAAACGTTTATCTTGACCAATCTTTAAAAAAGTTAAAATTACAGTGCCAGTGCAAAATTGTGCAAAACGTTCGTTTTAGCCTCTAAATAACACGTTTTATGAAAACTGCTATTTTGCAGTGTTTGCAGCAGTTTTCCAGTAAAAACAGCAAAAACGTTTATCTTGACCAATTTTTAAAAAAGTTAAAATTACAGTGCCAGTGCAAAATTGTGCAAAACGTTCGTTTTAGCCTCTTAATAACACGTTTTATGAAAACTGCTATTTTGCAGTGTTTGCAGCAGTTTTCCAGTAAAAACAGCAAAAACGTTTATCTTGACCAATTTTTAAAAAAGTTAAAATTACAGTGCCAGTGCAAAATTGTGCAAAACGTTCGTTTTAGCCTCTAAATAACACGTTTTATGAAAACTGCTATTTTGCAGTGATTGCTGCAGTTTTCCAGTAAAAACAGGAAAAACGTTTATCTTGACCAATTTTTAAAAAAGGTAAAATTACAGTGCCAGTGCAAAATTGTGCAAAACGTTCGTTTTAGCATCTAAATAACACGTTTTATGAAAACTGCTATTTTGTAGTGTTTGCAGCAGTTTTCCAGTAAAAACAGCAAAAACGTTTATCTTGACCAATTTTTAAAAAAGTTAAAATTACAGTGCCAGTGCAAAATTGTGCAAAACGTTCGTTTTAGCCTCTAAATAATACGTTTTATGAAAACTGCTATTTTGCAGTGTTTGCAGCAGTTTTCCAGTAAACACAGCAAAAACGTTTATCTTGACCAATTTTTAAAAAAGTTAAAATTACAGTGCCAGTGCAAAATTGTGCAAAACGTTCGTTTTAGCCTCTAAATAACACGTTTTATGAAAACTGCTATTTTGCAGTGTTTGCAGCAGTTTTCCAGTAAAAACAGCAAAAACGTTTATCTTGACCAATTTTTAAAAAAGTTAAAATTACAGTGCCAGTGCAAAATTGTGCAAAACGTTCGTTTTAGCCTCTAAATAACACGTTTTATGAAAACTGCTATTTTGCAGTGTTTGCAGCAGTTTTCCAGTAAAAACAGCAAAAACGTTTATCTTGACCAATTTTTAAAAAAGTTCAAATTACAGTGCCAGTGCAAAATTGTGCAAAACGTTCGTTTTAGCCTCTAAATAACACGTTTTATGAAAACTGCTATTTTGCAGTGTTTGCAGCAGTTTTCCAGTAAAAACAGCAAAAACGTTTATCTTGACCAATTTTTAAAAAAGTTAAAATTACAGTGCCAGTGCAAAATTGTGCAAAACGTTCGTTTTAGCCTCTAAATAACACGTTTTATGAAAACTGCTATTTTGCAGTGTTTGCAGCAGTTTTCCAGTAAAAACAGCAAAAACGTTTATCTTGACCAATTTTTAAAAAAGTTAAAATTACAGTGCCAGTGCAAAATTGTGCAAAACGTTCGTTTTAGCCTCTAAATAACACGTTTTATGAAAACTGCTATTTTGCAGTGTTTGCAGCAGTTTTCCAGTAAAAACAGCAAAAACGTTTATCTTGACCAATTTTTAAAAAAGTTAAAATTACAGTGCCAGTGCAAAATTGTGCAAAACGTTCGTTTTAGCCTCTAAATAACACGTTTTATGAAAACTGCTATTTTGCAGTGTTTGCAGCAGTTTTCCAGTAAAAACAGCAAAAACGTTTATCTTGACCAATTTTTAAAAAAGTTAAAATTACAGTGCCAGTGCAAAATTGTGCAAAACGTTCGTTTTAGCCTCTAAATAACACGTTTTATGAAAACTGCTATTTTGCAGTGTTTGCAGCAGTTTTCCAGTAAAAACAGCAAAAACGTTTATCTTGACCAATTTTTAAAAAAGTTCAAATTACAGTGCCAGTGCAAAATTGTGCAAAACGTTCGTTTTAGCCTCTAAATAACACGTTTTATGAAAACTGCTATTTTGCAGTGTTTGCAGCAGTTTTCCAGTAAAAACAGCAAAAACGTTTATCTTGACCAATTTTTAAAAAAGTTAAAATTACAGTGCCAGTGCAAAATTGTGCAAAACGTTCGTTTTAGCCTCTAAATAACACGTTTTATGAAAACTGCTATTTTGCAGTGTTTGCAGCAGTTTTCCAGTAAAAACAGCAAAAACGTTTATCTTGACCAATTTTTAAAAAAGTTAAAATTACAGTGCCAGTGCAAAATTGTGCAAAACGTTCGTTTCAGCCGCTAAATAACACGTTTTATGAAAACTGCTATTTTGCAGTGTTTGCAGCAGTTTTCCAGTAAAAACAGCAAAAACCTTTATCTTGACCAATTTTTAAAAAAGTTAAAATTACAGTGCCAGTGCAAAATTGTGCAAAACGTTCGTTTTAGCCTCTAAATAACACGTTTTATGAAAACTGCTATTTTGCAGTGTTTGCAGCAGTTTTCCAGTAAAAACAGCAAAAACGTTTATCTTGACCAATTTTTAAAAAAGTTAAAATTACAGTGCCAGTGCAAAATTGTGCAAAACGTTCGTTTTAGCCTCTAAATAACACGTTTTATGAAAACTGCTATTTTGCAGTGTTTGCAGCAGTTTTCCAGTAAAAACAGCAAAAACGTTTATCTTGACCAATTTTTAAAAAAGTTAAAATTACAGTGCCAGTGCAAAATTGTGCAAAACGTTCGTTTTAGCCTCTAAATAACACGTTTTATGAAAACTGCTATTTTGCAGTGTTTGCAGCAGTTTTCCAGTAAAAACAGCAAAAACGTTTATCTTGACCAATTTTTAAAAAAGTTAAAATTACAGTGCCAGTGCAAAATTGTGCAAAACGTTCGTTTTAGCCTCTAAATAACACGTTTTATGAAAACTGCTATTTTGCAGTGTTTGCAGCAGTTTTCCAGTAAAAACAGCAAAAACGTTTATCTTGACCAATTTTTAAAAAAGTTAAAATTACAGTGCCAGTGCAAAATTGTGCAAAACGTTCGTTTTAGCCTCTAAATAACACGTTTTATGAAAACTGCTATTTTGCAGTGTTTGCAGCAGTTTTCCAGTAAAAACAGCAAAAACGTTTATCTTGACCAATTTTTAAAAAAGTTAAAATTACAGTGCCAGTGCAAAATTGTGCAAAACGTTCGTTTTAGCCTCTAAATAACACGTTTTATGAAAACTGCTATTTTGCAGTGTTTGCAGCAGTTTTCCAGTAAAAACAGCAAAAACGTTTATCTTGACCAATTTTTAAAAAAGTTAAAATTACAGTGCCAGTGCAAAATTGTGCAAAACGTTCGTTTTAGCCTCTAAATAACACGTTTTATGAAAACTGCTATTTTGCAGTGTTTGCAGCAGTTTTCCAGTAAAAACAGCAAAAACGTTTATCTTGACCAATTTTTAAAAAAGTTAAAATTACAGTGCCAGTGCAAAATTGTGCAAAACGTTCGTTTTAGCCTCTAAATAACACGTTTTATGAAAACTGCTATTTTGCAGTGTTTGCAGCAGTTTTCCAGTAAAAACAGCAAAAACGTTTATCTTGACCAATTTTTAAAAAAGTTAAAATTACAGTGCCAGTGCAAAATTGTGCAAAACGTTCGTTTTAGCCTCTAAATAACACGTTTTATGAAAACTGCTATTTTGCAGTGTTTGCAGCAGTTTTCCAGTAAAAACAGCAAAAACGTTTATCTTGACCAATTTTTAAAAAAGTTAAAATTACAGTGCCAGTGCAAAATTGTGCAAAACGTTCGTTTTAGCCTCTAAATAACACGTTTTATGAAAACTGCTATTTTGCAGTGTTTGCAGCAGTTTTCCAGTAAAAACAGCAAAAACGTTTATCTTGACCAATTTTTAAAAAAGTTAAAATTACAGTGCCAGTGCAAAATTGTGCAAAACGTTCGTTTTAGCCTCTAAATAACACGTTTTATGAAAACTGCTATTTTGCAGTGTTTGCAGCAGTTTTCCAGTAAAAACAGCAAAAACGTTTATCTTGACCAATTTTTAAAAAAGTTAAAATTACAGTGCCAGTGCAAAATTGTGCAAAACGTTCGTTTTAGCCTCTAAATAACACGTTTTATGAAAACTGCTATTTTGCAGTGTTTGCAGCAGTTTTCCAGTAAAAACAGCAAAAACGTTTATCTTGACCAATTTTTAAAAAAGTTAAAATTACAGTGCCAGTGCAAAATTGTGCAAAACGTTCGTTTTAGCCTCTAAATAACACGTTTTATGAAAACTGCTATTTTGCAGTGTTTGCAGCAGTTTTCCAGTAAAAACAGCAAAAACGTTTATCTTGACCAATTTTTAAAAAAGTTAAAATTACAGTGCCAGTGCAAAATTGTGCAAAACGTTCGTTTTAGCCTCTAAATAACACGTTTTATGAAAACTGCTATTTTGCAGTGTTTGCAGCAGTTTTCCAGTAAAAACAGCAAAAACGTTTATCTTGACCAATTTTTAAAAAAGTTAAAATTACAGTGCCAGTGCAAAATTGTGCAAAACGTTCGTTTTAGCCTCTAAATAACACGTTTTATGAAAACTGCTATTTTGCAGTGTTTGCAGCAGTTTTCCAGTAAAAACAGCAAAAACGTTTATCTTGACCAATTTTTAAAAAAGTTAAAATTACAGTGCCAGTGCAAAATTGTGCAAAACGTTCGTTTTAGCCTCTAAATAACACGTTTTATGAAAACTGCTATTTTGCAGTGTTTGCAGCAGTTTTCCAGTAAAAACAGCAAAAACGTTTATCTTGACCAATTTTTAAAAAAGTTAAAATTACAGTGCCAGTGCAAAATTGTGCAAAACGTTCGTTTTAGCCTCTAAATAACACGTTTTATGAAAACTGCTATTTTGCAGTGTTTGCAGCAGTTTTCCAGTAAAAACAGCAAAAACGTTTATCTTGACCAATTTTTAAAAAAGTTAAAATTACAGTGCCAGTGCAAAATTGTGCAAAACGTTCGTTTTAGCCTCTAAATAACACGTTTTATGAAAACTGCTATTTTGCAGTGTTTGCAGCAGTTTTCCAGTAAAAACAGCAAAAACGTTTATCTTGACCAATTTTTAAAAAAGTTAAAATTACAGTGCCAGTGCAAAATTGTGCAAAACGTTCGTTTTAGCCTCTAAATAACACGTTTTATGAAAACTGCTATTTTGCAGTGTTTGCAGCAGTTTTCCAGTAAAAACAGCAAAAACGTTTATCTTGACCAATTTTTAAAAAAGTTAAAATTACAGTGCCAGTGCAAAATTGTGCAAAACGTTCGTTTTAGCCTCTAAATAACACGTTTTATGAAAACTGCTATTTTGCAGTGTTTGCAGCAGTTTTCCAGTAAAAACAGCAAAAACGTTTATCTTGACCAATTTTTAAAAAAGTTAAAATTACAGTGCCAGTGCAAAATTGTGCAAAACGTTCGTTTTAGCCTCTAAATAACACGTTTTATGAAAACTGCTATTTTGCAGTGTTTGCAGCAGTTTTCCAGTAAAAACAGCAAAAACGTTTATCTTGACCAATTTTTAAAAAAGTTAAAATTACAGTGCCAGTGCAAAATTGTGCAAAACGTTCGTTTTAGCCTCTAAATAACACGTTTTATGAAAACTGCTATTTTGCAGTGTTTGCAGCAGTTTTCCAGTAAAAACAGCAAAAACGTTTATCTTGACCAATTTTTAAAAAAGTTAAAATTACAGTGCCAGTGCAAAATTGTGCAAAACGTTCGTTTTAGCCTCTAAATAACACGTTTTATGAAAACTGCTATTTTGCAGTGTTTGCAGCAGTTTTCCAGTAAAAACAGCAAAAACGTTTATCTTGACCAATTTTTAAAAAAGTTAAAATTACAGTGCCAGTGCAAAATTGTGCAAAACGTTCGTTTTAGCCTCTAAATAACACGTTTTATGAAAACTGCTATTTTGCAGTGTTTGCAGCAGTTTTCCAGTAAAAACAGCAAAAACGTTTATCTTGACCAATTTTTAAAAAAGTTAAAATTACAGTGCCAGTGCAAAATTGTGCAAAACGTTCGTTTTAGCCTCTAAATAACACGTTTTATGAAAACTGCTATTTTGCAGTGTTTGCAGCAGTTTTCCAGTAAAAACAGCAAAAACGTTTATCTTGACCAATTTTTAAAAAAGTTAAAATTACAGTGCCAGTGCAAAATTGTGCAAAACGTTCGTTTTAGCCTCTAAATAACACGTTTTATGAAAACTGCTATTTTGCAGTGTTTGCAGCAGTTTTCCAGTAAAAACAGCAAAAACGTTTATCTTGACCAATTTTTAAAAAAGTTAAAATTACAGTGCCAGTGCAAAATTGTGCAAAACGTTCGTTTTAGCCTCTAAATAACACGTTTTATGAAAACTGCTATTTTGCAGTGTTTGCAGCAGTTTTCCAGTAAAAACAGCAAAAACGTTTATCTTGACCAATTTTTAAAAAAGTTAAAATTACAGTGCCAGTGCAAAATTGTGCAAAACGTTCGTTTTAGCCTCTAAATAACACGTTTTATGAAAACTGCTATTTTGCAGTGTTTGCAGCAGTTTTCCAGTAAAAACAGCAAAAACGTTTATCTTGACCAATTTTTAAAAAAGTTAAAATTACAGTGCCAGTGCAAAATTGTGCAAAACGTTCGTTTTAGCCTCTAAATAACACGTTTTATGAAAACTGCTATTTTGCAGTGTTTGCAGCAGTTTTCCAGTAAAAACAGCAAAAACGTTTATCTTGACCAATTTTTAAAAAAGTTAAAATTACAGTGCCAGTGCAAAATTGTGCAAAACGTTCGTTTTAGCCTCTAAATAACACGTTTTATGAAAACTGCTATTTTGCAGTGTTTGCAGCAGTTTTCCAGTAAAAACAGCAAAAACGTTTATCTTGACCAATTTTTAAAAAAGTTAAAATTACAGTGCCAGTGCAAAATTGTGCAAAACGTTCGTTTTAGCCTCTAAATAACACGTTTTATGAAAACTGCTATTTTGCAGTGTTTGCAGCAGTTTTCCAGTAAAAACAGCAAAAACGTTTATCTTGACCAATTTTTAAAAAAGTTAAAATTACAGTGCCAGTGCAAAATTGTGCAAAACGTTCGTTTTAGCCTCTAAATAACACGTTTTATGAAAACTGCTATTTTGCAGTGTTTGCAGCAGTTTTCCAGTAAAAACAGCAAAAACGTTTATCTTGACCAATTTTTAAAAAAGTTAAAATTACAGTGCCAGTGCAAAATTGTGCAAAACGTTCGTTTTAGCCTCTAAATAACACGTTTTATGAAAACTGCTATTTTGCAGTGTTTGCAGCAGTTTTCCAGTAAAAACAGCAAAAACGTTTATCTTGACCAATTTTTAAAAAAGTTAAAATTACAGTGCCAGTGCAAAATTGTGCAAAACGTTCGTTTTAGCCTCTAAATAACACGTTTTATGAAAACTGCTATTTTGCAGTGTTTGCAGCAGTTTTCCAGTAAAAACAGCAAAAACGTTTATCTTGACCAATTTTTAAAAAAGTTAAAATTACAGTGCCAGTGCAAAATTGTGCAAAACGTTCGTTTTAGCCTCTAAATAACACGTTTTATGAAAACTGCTATTTTGCAGTGTTTGCAGCAGTTTTCCAGTAAAAACAGCAAAAACGTTTATCTTGACCAATTTTTAAAAAAGTTAAAATTACAGTGCCAGTGCAAAATTGTGCAAAACGTTCGTTTTAGCCTCTAAATAACACGTTTTATGAAAACTGCTATTTTGCAGTGTTTGCAGCAGTTTTCCAGTAAAAACAGCAAAAACGTTTATCTTGACCAATTTTTAAAAAAGTTAAAATTACAGTGCCAGTGCAAAATTGTGCAAAACGTTCGTTTTAGCCTCTAAATAACACGTTTTATGAAAACTGCTATTTTGCAGTGTTTGCAGCAGTTTTCCAGTAAAAACAGCAAAAACGTTTATCTTGACCAATTTTTAAAAAAGTTAAAATTACAGTGCCAGTGCAAAATTGTGCAAAACGTTCGTTTTAGCCTCTAAATAACACGTTTTATGAAAACTGCTATTTTGCAGTGTTTGCAGCAGTTTTCCAGTAAAAACAGCAAAAACGTTTATCTTGACCAATTTTTAAAAAAGTTAAAATTACAGTGCCAGTGCAAAATTTGCAAAACGTTCGTTTTAGCCTCTAAATAACACGTTTTATGAAAACTGCTATTTTGCAGTGTTTGCAGCAGTTTTCCAGTAAAAACAGCAAAAACGTTTATCTTGACCAATTTTTAAAAAAGTTAAAATTACAGTGCCAGTGCAAAATTGTGCAAAACGTTCGTTTTAGCCTCTAAATAACACGTTTTATGAAAACTGCTATTTTGCAGTGTTTGCAGCAGTTTTCCAGTAAAAACAGCAAAAACGTTTATCTTGACCAATTTTTAAAAAAGTTAAAATTACAGTGCCAGTGCAAAATTGTGCAAAACGTTCGTTTTAGCCTCTAAATAACACGTTTTATGAAAACTGCTATTTTGCAGTGTTTGCAGCAGTTTTCCAGTAAAAACAGCAAAAACGTTTATCTTGACCAATTTTTAAAAAAGTTAAAATTACAGTGCCAGTGCAAAATTGTGCAAAACGTTCGTTTTAGCCTCTAAATAACACGTTTTATGAAAACTGCTATTTTGCAGTGTTTGCAGCAGTTTTCCAGTAAAAACAGCAAAAACGTTTATCTTGACCAATTTTTAAAAAAGTTAAAATTACAGTGCCAGTGCAAAATTGTGCAAAACGTTCGTTTTAGCCTCTAAATAACACGTTTTATGAAAACTGCTATTTTGCAGTGTTTGCAGCAGTTTTCCAGTAAAAACAGCAAAAACGTTTATCTTGACCAATTTTTAAAAAAGTTAAAATTACAGTGCCAGTGCAAAATTGTGCAAAACGTTCGTTTTAGCCTCTAAATAACACGTTTTATGAAAACTGCTATTTTGCAGTGTTTGCAGCAGTTTTCCAGTAAAAACAGCAAAAACGTTTATCTTGACCAATTTTTAAAAAAGTTAAAATTACAGTGCCAGTGCAAAATTGTGCAAAACGTTCGTTTTAGCCTCTAAATAACACGTTTTATGAAAACTGCTATTTTGCAGTGTTTGCAGCAGTTTTCCAGTAAAAACAGCAAAAACGTTTATCTTGACCAATTTTTAAAAAAGTTAAAATTACAGTGCCAGTGCAAAATTGTGCAAAACGTTCGTTTTAGCCTCTAAATAACACGTTTTATGAAAACTGCTATTTTGCAGTGTTTGCAGCAGTTTTCCAGTAAAAACAGCAAAAACGTTTATCTTGACCAATTTTTAAAAAAGTTAAAATTACAGTGCCAGTGCAAAATTGTGCAAAACGTTCGTTTTAGCCTCTAAATAACACGTTTTATGAAAACTGCTATTTTGCAGTGTTTGCAGCAGTTTTCCAGTAAAAACAGCAAAAACGTTTATCTTGACCAATTTTTAAAAAAGTTCAAATTACAGTGCCAGTGCAAAATTGTGCAAAACGTTCGTTTTAGCCTCTAAATAACACGTTTTATGAAAACTGCTATTTTGCAGTGTTTGCAGCAGTTTTCCAGTAAAAACAGCAAAAACGTTTATCTTGACCAATTTTTAAAAAAGTTAAAATTACAGTGCCAGTGCAAAATTGTGCAAAACGTTCGTTTTAGCCTCTAAATAACACGTTTTATGAAAACTGCTATTTTGCAGTGTTTGCAGCAGTTTTCCAGTAAAAACAGCAAAAACGTTTATCTTGACCAATTTTTAAAAAAGTTAAAATTACAGTGCCAGTGCAAAATTGTGCAAAACGTTCGTTTTAGCCTCTAAATAACACGTTTTATGAAAACTGCTATTTTGCAGTGTTTGCAGCAGTTTTCCAGTAAAAACAGCAAAAACGTTTATCTTGACCAATTTTTAAAAAAGTTAAAATTACAGTGCCAGTGCAAAATTGTGCAAAACGTTCGTTTTAGCCTCTAAATAACACGTTTTATGAAAACTGCTATTTTGCAGTGTTTGCAGCAGTTTTCCAGTAAAAACAGCAAAAACGTTTATCTTGACCAATTTTTAAAAAAGTTCAAATTACAGTGCCAGTGCAAAATTGTGCAAAACGTTCGTTTTAGCCTCTAAATAACACGTTTTATGAAAACTGCTATTTTGCAGTGTTTGCAGCAGTTTTCCAGTAAAAACAGCAAAAACGTTTATCTTGACCAATTTTTAAAAAAGTTAAAATTACAGTGCCAGTGCAAAATTGTGCAAAACGTTCGTTTTAGCCTCTAAATAACACGTTTTATGAAAACTGCTATTTTGCAGTGTTTGCAGCAGTTTTCCAGTAAAAACAGCAAAAACGTTTATCTTGACCAATTTTTAAAAAAGTTAAAATTACAGTGCCAGTGCAAAATTGTGCAAAACGTTCGTTTTAGCCTCTAAATAACACGTTTTATGAAAACTGCTATTTTGCAGTGTTTGCAGCAGTTTTCCAGTAAAAACAGCAAAAACGTTTATCTTGACCAATTTTTAAAAAAGTTCAAATTACAGTGCCAGTGCAAAATTGTGCAAAACGTTCGTTTTAGCCTCTAAATAACACGTTTTATGAAAACTGCTATTTTGCAGTGTTTGCAGCAGTTTTCCAGTAAAAACAGCAAAAACGTTTATCTTGACCAATTTTTAAAAAAGTTCAAATTACAGTGCCAGTGCAAAATTGTGCAAAACGTTCGTTTTAGCCTCTAAATAACACGTTTTATGAAAACTGCTATTTTGCAGTGTTTGCAGCAGTTTTCCAGTAAAAACAGCAAAAACGTTTATCTTGACCAATTTTTAAAAAAGTTAAAATTACAGTGCCAGTGCAAAATTGTGCAAAACGTTCGTTTTAGCCTCTAAATAACACGTTTTATGAAAACTGCTATTTTGCAGTGTTTGCAGCAGTTTTCCAGTAAAAACAGCAAAAACGTTTATCTTGACCAATTTTTAAAAAAGTTAAAATTACAGTGCCAGTGCAAAATTGTGCAAAACGTTCGTTTTAGCCTCTAAATAACACGTTTTATGAAAACTGCTATTTTGCAGTGTTTGCAGCAGTTTTCCAGTAAAAACAGCAAAAACGTTTATCTTGACCAATTTTTAAAAAAGTTCAAATTACAGTGCCAGTGCAAAATTGTGCAAAACGTTCGTTTTAGCCTCTAAATAACACGTTTTATGAAAACTGCTATTTTGCAGTGTTTGCAGCAGTTTTCCAGTAAAAACAGCAAAAACGTTTATCTTGACCAATTTTTAAAAAAGTTAAAATTACAGTGCCAGTGCAAAATTGTGCAAAACGTTCGTTTTAGCCTCTAAATAACACGTTTTATGAAAACTGCTATTTTGCAGTGTTTGCAGCAGTTTTCCAGTAAAAACAGCAAAAACGTTTATCTTGACCAATTTTTAAAAAAGTTAAAATTACAGTGCCAGTGCAAAATTGTGCAAAACGTTCGTTTTAGCCTCTAAATAACACGTTTTATGAAAACTGCTATTTTGCAGTGTTTGCAGCAGTTTTCCAGTAAAAACAGCAAAAACGTTTATCTTGACCAATTTTTAAAAAGTTAAAATTACAGTGCCAGTGCAAAATTGTGCAAAACGTTCGTTTTAGCCTCTAAATAACACGTTTTATGAAAACTGCTATTTTGCAGTGTTTGCAGCAGTTTTCCAGTAAAAACAGCAAAAACGTTTATCTTGACCAATTTTTAAAAAAGTTAAAATTACAGTGCCAGTGCAAAATTGTGCAAAACGTTCGTTTTAGCCTCTAAATAACACGTTTTATGAAAACTGCTATTTTGCAGTGTTTGCAGCAGTTTTCCAGTAAAAACAGCAAAAACGTTTATCTTGACCAATTTTTAAAAAAGTTAAAATTACAGTGCCAGTGCAAAATTGTGCAAAACGTTCGTTTTAGCCTCTAAATAACACGTTTTATGAAAACTGCTATTTTGCAGTGTTTGCAGCAGTTTTCCAGTAAAAACAGCAAAAACGTTTATCATGATGCAGCAGTTTTCCAGTAAAAACAGCAAAAACGTTTATCTTGACCAATTTTTAAAAAAGTTAAAATTACAGTGCCAGTGCAAAATTGTGCAAAACGTTCGTTTTAGCCTCTAAATAACACGTTTTATGAAAACTGCTATTTTGCAGTGTTTGCAGCAGTTTTCCAGTAAAAACAGCAAAAACGTTTATCTTGACCAATTTTTAAAAAAGTTAAAATTACAGTGCCAGTGCAAAATTGTGCAAAACGTTCGTTTTAGCCTCTAAATAACACGTTTTATGAAAACTGCTATTTTGCAGTGTTTGCAGCAGTTTTCCAGTAAAAACAGCAAAAACGTTTATCTTGACCAATTTTTAAAAAAGTTAAAATTACAGTGCCAGTGCAAAATTGTGCAAAACGTTCGTTTTAGCCTCTAAATAACACGTTTTATGAAAACTGCTATTTTGCAGTGTTTGCAGCAGTTTTCCAGTAAAAACAGCAAAAACGTTTATCTTGACCAATTTTTAAAAAAGTTAAAATTACAGTGCCAGTGCAAAATTGTGCAAAACGTTCGTTTTAGCCTCTAAATAACACGTTTTATGAAAACTGCTATTTTGCAGTGTTTGCAGCAGTTTTCCAGTAAAAACAGCAAAAACGTTTATCTTGACCAATTTTTAAAAAAGTTAAAATTACAGTGCCAGTGCAAAATTGTGCAAAACGTTCGTTTTAGCCTCTAAATAACACGTTTTATGAAAACTGCTATTTTGCAGTGTTTGCAGCAGTTTTCCAGTAAAAACAGCAAAAACGTTTATCTTGACCAATTTTTAAAAAAGTTAAAATTACAGTGCCAGTGCAAAATTGTGCAAAACGTTCGTTTTAGCCTCTAAATAACACGTTTTATGAAAACTGCTATTTTGCAGTGTTTGCAGCAGTTTTCCAGTAAAAACAGCAAAAACGTTTATCTTGACCAATTTTTAAAAAAGTTAAAATTACAGTGCCAGTGCAAAATTGTGCAAAACGTTCGTTTTAGCCTCTAAATAACACGTTTTATGAAAACTGCTATTTTGCAGTGTTTGCAGCAGTTTTCCAGTAAAAACAGCAAAAACGTTTATCTTGACCAATTTTTAAAAAAGTTAAAATTACAGTGCCAGTGCAAAATTGTGCAAAACGTTCGTTTTAGCCTCTAAATAACACGTTTTATGAAAACTGCTATTTTGCAGTGTTTGCAGCAGTTTTCCAGTAAAAACAGCAAAAACGTTTATCTTGACCAATTTTTAAAAAAGTTAAAATTACAGTGCCAGTGCAAAATTGTGCAAAACGTTCGTTTTAGCCTCTAAATAACACGTTTTATGAAAACTGCTATTTTGCAGTGTTTGCAGCAGTTTTCCAGTAAAAACAGCAAAAACGTTTATCTTGACCAATTTTTAAAAAAGTTAAAATTACAGTGCCAGTGCAAAATTGTGCAAAACGTTCGTTTTAGCCTCTAAATAACACGTTTTATGAAAACTGCTATTTTGCAGTGTTTGCAGCAGTTTTCCAGTAAAAACAGCAAAAACGTTTATCTTGACCAATTTTTAAAAAAGTTAAAATTACAGTGCCAGTGCAAAATTGTGCAAAACGTTCGTTTTAGCCTCTAAATAACACGTTTTATGAAAACTGCTATTTTGCAGTGTTTGCAGCAGTTTTCCAGTAAAAACAGCAAAAACGTTTATCTTGACCAATTTTTAAAAAAGTTAAAATTACAGTGCCAGTGCAAAATTGTGCAAAACGTTCGTTTTAGCCTCTAAATAACACGTTTTATGAAAACTGCTATTTTGCAGTGTTTGCAGCAGTTTTCCAGTAAAAACAGCAAAAACGTTTATCTTGACCAATTTTTAAAAAAGTTAAAATTACAGTGCCAGTGCAAAATTGTGCAAAACGTTCGTTTTAGCCTCTAAATAACACGTTTTATGAAAACTGCTATTTTGCAGTGTTTGCAGCAGTTTTCCAGTAAAAACAGCAAAAACGTTTATCTTGACCAATTTTTAAAAAAGTTAAAATTACAGTGCCAGTGCAAAATTGTGCAAAACGTTCGTTTTAGCCTCTAAATAACACGTTTTATGAAAACTGCTATTTTGCAGTGTTTGCAGCAGTTTTCCAGTAAAAACAGCAAAAACGTTTATCTTGACCAATTTTTAAAAAAGTTAAAATTACAGTGCCAGTGCAAAATTGTGCAAAACGTTCGTTTTAGCCTCTAAATAACACGTTTTATGAAAACTGCTATTTTGCAGTGTTTGCAGCAGTTTTCCAGTAAAAACAGCAAAAACGTTTATCTTGACCAATTTTTAAAAAAGTTAAAATTACAGTGCCAGTGCAAAATTGTGCAAAACGTTCGTTTTAGCCTCTAAATAACACGTTTTATGAAAACTGCTATTTTGCAGTGTTTGCAGCAGTTTTCCAGTAAAAACAGCAAAAACGTTTATCTTGACCAATTTTTAAAAAAGTTAAAATTACAGTGCCAGTGCAAAATTGTGCAAAACGTTCGTTTTAGCCTCTAAATAACACGTTTTATGAAAACTGCTATTTTGCAGTGTTTGCAGCAGTTTTCCAGTAAAAACAGCAAAAACGTTTATCTTGACCAATTTTTAAAAAAGTTAAAATTACAGTGCCAGTGCAAAATTGTGCAAAACGTTCGTTTTAGCCTCTAAATAACACGTTTTATGAAAACTGCTATTTTGCAGTGTTTGCAGCAGTTTTCCAGTAAAAACAGCAAAAACGTTTATCTTGACCAATTTTTAAAAAAGTTAAAATTACAGTGCCAGTGCAAAATTGTGCAAAACGTTCGTTTTAGCCTCTAAATAACACGTTTTATGAAAACTGCTATTTTGCAGTGTTTGCAGCAGTTTTCCAGTAAAAACAGCAAAAACGTTTATCTTGACCAATTTTTAAAAAAGTTAAAATTACAGTGCCAGTGCAAAATTGTGCAAAACGTTCGTTTTAGCCTCTAAATAACACGTTTTATGAAAACTGCTATTTTGCAGTGTTTGCAGCAGTTTTCCAGTAAAAACAGCAAAAACGTTTATCTTGACCAATTTTTAAAAAAGTTAAAATTACAGTGCCAGTGCAAAATTGTGCAAAACGTTCGTTTTAGCCTCTAAATAACACGTTTTATGAAAACTGCTATTTTGCAGTGTTTGCAGCAGTTTTCCAGTAAAAACAGCAAAAACGTTTATCTTGACCAATTTTTAAAAAAGTTAAAATTACAGTGCCAGTGCAAAATTGTGCAAAACGTTCGTTTTAGCCTCTAAATAACACGTTTTATGAAAACTGCTATTTTGCAGTGTTTGCAGCAGTTTTCCAGTAAAAACAGCAAAAACGTTTATCTTGACCAATTTTTAAAAAAGTTAAAATTACAGTGCCAGTGCAAAATTGTGCAAAACGTTCGTTTTAGCCTCTAAATAACACGTTTTATGAAAACTGCTATTTTGCAGTGTTTGCAGCAGTTTTCCAGTAAAAACAGCAAAAACGTTTATCTTGACCAATTTTTAAAAAAGTTAAAATTACAGTGCCAGTGCAAAATTGTGCAAAACGTTCGTTTTAGCCTCTAAATAACACGTTTTATGAAAACTGCTATTTTGCAGTGTTTGCAGCAGTTTTCCAGTAAAAACAGCAAAAACGTTTATCTTGACCAATTTTTAAAAAAGTTAAAATTACAGTGCCAGTGCAAAATTGTGCAAAACGTTCGTTTTAGCCTCTAAATAACACGTTTTATGAAAACTGCTATTTTGCAGTGTTTGCAGCAGTTTTCCAGTAAAAACAGCAAAAACGTTTATCTTGACCAATTTTTAAAAAAGTTAAAATTACAGTGCCAGTGCAAAATTGTGCAAAACGTTCGTTTTAGGCTCTAAATAACACGTTTTATGAAAACTGCTATTTTGCAGTGTTTGCAGCAGTTTTCCAGTAAAAACAGCAAAAACGTTTATCTTGACCAATTTTTAAAAAAGTTAAAATTACAGTGCCAGTGCAAAATTGTGCAAAACGTTCGTTTTAGCCTCTAAATAACACGTTTTATGAAAACTGCTATTTTGCAGTGTTTGCAGCAGTTTTCCAGTAAAAACAGCAAAAACGTTTATCTTGACCAATTTTTAAAAAAGTTAAAATTACAGTGCCAGTGCAAAATTGTGCAAAACGTTCGTTTTAGCCTCTAAATAACACGTTTTATGAAAACTGCTATTTTGCAGTGTTTGCAGCAGTTTTCCAGTAAAAACAGCAAAAACGTTTATCTTGACCAATTTTTAAAAAAGTTAAAATTACAGTGCCAGTGCAAAATTGTGCAAAACGTTCGTTTTAGCCTCTAAATAACACGTTTTATGAAAACTGCTATTTTGCAGTGTTTGCAGCAGTTTTCCAGTAAAAACAGCAAAAACGTTTATCTTGACCAATTTTTAAAAAAGTTAAAATTACAGTGCCAGTGCAAAATTGTGCGTGCCAAAACGTTCGTTTTAGCCTCTAAATAACACGTTTTATGAAAACTGCTATTTTGCAGTGTTTGCAGCAGTTTTCCAGTAAAAACAGCAAAAACGTTTATCTTGACCAATTTTTAAAAAAGTTAAAATTACAGTGCCAGTGCAAAATTGTGCAAAACGTTCGTTTTAGCCTCTAAATAACACGTTTTATGAAAACTGCTATTTTGCAGTGTTTGCAGCAGTTTTCCAGTAAAAACAGCAAAAACGTTTATCTTGACCAATTTTTAAAAAAGTTAAAATTACAGTGCCAAAATTGTGCAAAACGTTCGTTTGCAAAACACGTTTTATGAAAACTGCTATTTTGCAGTGTTTGCAGCAGTTTTCCTCTAAATAACACGTTTTATTTTTGAAAATTACAGTGCTATTTTCGTTTTAGCCTCTAAATAACACAGTGTTTGCAGCAGTTTTCCAGTAAAAACAGCAAAAACGTTTATCTTGACCAATTTTTAAAAAAGTTAAAATTACAGTGCCAGTGCAAAATTGTGCAAAACGTTCGTTTTTAGCCTCTAAATAACACGTTTTATAAAAACTGCTATTTTGCAGTGTTTGCAGCAGTTTTCCAGTAAAAACAGCAAAAACGTTTATCTTGACCAATTTTTAAAAAAGTTAAAATTACAGTGCCAGTGCAAAATTGTGCAAAACGTTCGTTTTAGCCTCTAAATAACACGTTTTATGAAAACTGCTATTTTGCAGTGTTTGCAGCAGTTTTCCAGTAAAAACAGCAAAAACGTTTATCTTGACCAATTTTTAAAAAAGTTAAAATTACAGTGCCAGTGCAAAATTGTGCAAAACGTTCGTTTTAGCCTCTAAATAACACGTTTTATGAAAACTGCTATTTTGCAGTGTTTGCAGCAGTTTTCCAGTAAAAACAGCAAAAACGTTTATCTTGACCAATTTTTAAAAAAGTTAAAATTACAGTGCCAGTGCAAAATTGTGCAAAACGTTCGTTTTAGCCTCTAAATAACACGTTTTATGAAAACTGCTATTTTGCAGTGTTTGCAGCAGTTTTCCAGTAAAAACAGCAAAAACGTTTATCTTGACCAATTTTTAAAAAAGTTAAAATTACAGTGCCAGTGCAAAATTGTGCAAAACGTTCGTTTTAGCCTCTAAATAACACGTTTTATGAAAACTGCTATTTTGCAGTGTTTGCAGCAGTTTTCCAGTAAAAACAGCAAAAACGTTTATCTTGACCAATTTTTAAAATAGTTAAAATTACAGTGGCAGTGCAAAATTGTGCAAAACGTTCGTTTTAGGCTCTAAATAACACGTTTTATGAAAACTGCTATTTTGCAGTGTTTGCAGCAGTTTTCCAGTAAAAACAGCAAAAACGTTTATCTTGACCAATTTTTAAAAAAGTTAAAATTACAGTGCCAGTGCAAAATTGTGCAAAACGTTCGTTTTAGCCTCTAAATAACACGTTTTATGAAAACTGCTATTTTGCAGTGATTGCTGCAGTTTTCCAGTAAAAACAGGAAAAACGTTTATCTTGACCAATTTTTAAAAAAGTTAAAGTTACAGTGCCAGTGCAAAATTGTGCAAAACGTTCGTTTTAGCCTCTAAATAACACGTTTTATGAAAACTGCTATTTTGCAGTGTTTGCAGCAGTTTTCCAGTAAAAACAGCAAAAACGTTTATCTTGACCAATTTTTAAAAAAGTTAAAATTACAGTGCCAGTGCAAAATTGTGCAAAACGTTCGTTTTAGCCTCTAAATAACACGTTTTATGAAAACTGCTATTTTGCAGTGTTT
>JALIRR010007897.1:0-12500 GCA_023091755.1 Montipora sp. Colony 1 RG-2022
AAATCCCTTGGAATTAAATGCATAGCAACAACCACAGAGGAGCAAAATGACCCAACCTTGATAGACATCAGGCCTGTTTTATATAGTGGAGTGTGCTGACTTTTTCCCTTGCCTTGGACAGAAATTCCAACATCCCAAAGCAACTTTTGGACACACTGGTTGACACATCCAATGTAAAATGTTACCATATCACTCCATGGAAATTGCCTGAGATCTGTAACATGGCTTATTTTATACCCATTTTTAAGAACCACATAGGAACCCAGTGCAGTTCTGAGGAATAAGATTGATTTTGTTGCATAACAATGAAAATAAAAATGAATGTATTTCTAAGAATATTGAAATTACCGATAACAACTCAATAGTCACTTTTCAATCTGTGACATAACAAATTGCCAATAGACCACATTCATAAATGGCAGACAAGACATTATTCTTTTGTCTTCATGCTAATCATCCTCACTAGCCTCGTCAGCACGAACAAATTCAAAAGAATTTTTGCTTTAAAGTGAGGATGAATAGCACAAAGACAAAAGAATGATTTTGTAGCCGCCATTTATGAGTATGGTCTACAAAACACCTAAAACTAACCTTAACCTTCAGAACCCTAATCTTTCTTTGGGCATAATTTAGCCTTAATATCTCAATCCAAGTATAATTTAGTTCACTTGCCGGTCAGTATAAAATGCAGACTGCAGACTGGGTCTAAAATGCAGACTGAGGCCTAGGCCTGGGCCGAGGCCTATTTTGTACTGTATCCCGCATTTTAGACCCAGTCTGCAGTGACCGGTTCACTTGCTGTGCCTGGCACGTATACCTGACATGCCTTGGAGATTGTGGAAGGGAAAAGTTAAGCATAACAAATAATAAATTATATTATATACAACGTTCAAAACCATCCCTAACCTAATCTGACCCTTAACCTTCTTTACGCTTAATCTAAGCTTAACATTTTTAATTTGAGTATACTAAATGTGATTTACAAATGTACCAGGCCTTTGATGCCTTCAGTAGCTTGGCATATCTTACTGCCTCTCAGTTTAATTTGTATATACCAATTTGAAGAACTTGACAGATAAATGACTAACTGTACAAATAGTTCAACGCATATAACTCGCCAAATAAGAAGCTTTAAACACATGCAAAGTGTTTATCAAGCATTACGCGCGTCGGCATGCATATGGCCGGCGTCGCTCACGGCTCACCTGATGTCCGATTCTTGAGCAAGGTGTCCTGCGGTTGTTTCACCTATTGCACTTTGGTAAAGTAAAGGACAAAGTGATTTGTTGAGCTCGCAAAAGATCCTGAACTGGTGGCTGACAAAAGACGGGACCACGACCACCATTGCTCGAACTGGCAAAGAGTTTCGACGTGATGCCGCCATGTTTTCTTCTGGAGCCGGAAGTCGAAAGATCTGAAATTCAAGCCACTTGGAAGGACTGCTGCATTGTGGACAGCGGACGGCGGTTGCGCGTTCTTTCATCAGTGGACTGACGCAATTTATTCGTCTTTTATTCGCAAATTATTACCGCTCACGATCACAACCATCCCTCTAAAATCGACTAGAAAACACTCAATTTCATTACGAAAATAAGAGCAGCAACTACATTTTTGGTAAAGTATAGACCGTGTTCATAAATGGAGGCCAAGGAATTCTTCTTTTGTCTTCGTGCTAATAATCCTCACTAGCCTCACTTTGGAGCAAAAATTCTTTTGAATTTTGTTCGAGCTAATGAGGCTAGTGAGGATGATTAGCATAAAGACAAAAGAATGATTACTTAGCCGCCATTTATGAATACGGTTTATTCCTTGTCAGTTCACGATTCAAATAATGAAAAATCCTTGATGTTTCAGTATGCTATAAAAGAAAATATCGCAGAAATTCAAGAGAAAACATGGTAAAATAAATTTTGAAGAATAAAATATATTTATTTTAAAATAATAGCTTGCATTCTCTGAGGGTCCTTACAAGGCAACCTCGTTCCCAGGGCTTTTCTCCGCCGAGGAGTGGGTGCTCCCTGTACTCGGCGGAGAAAAGCCCTGGGAACGAGGTTGCTTACAAGACCGACCGAATCAAGAGACGGGGAACGAGCAAATGGTCCGAACATGTTTTGCTGCTACTTACATGGAACTCATTTCCACTGACTCGCTGAGTTGATCTTGAAAAATTGAGGGAAGTACTTTCATCAATGGCAACCTGCTTATTAAGGTGTCACCCTCATGAAATATAGCATCTACTCTGCCAAAAGGTTTTATTTGATACAGCAGAACTCACGCTTTGCGTACAAGGCAACTGTTTGAAAGAACTCAAAGAAGCTGAAGGGGAAACGACACAGTAACAACTACAACGACCACGAATCTTTTAAAACAACGAATCCTTATTTACAATAATAACCAATTAAGATTTGATAGCCTGCGCACGTTCATCAGATAATTCGGCAGGATACGGCTGCAGTGAGGTATAAGCGGTTCGGTATTTCTATGTCATGGAGAAGATGCGACTTTATTCAGGTTTTGTGACGAAAAACCATTGAAAAATATATTATGTTTAATCTTTAAATTTATTAGCACAATGAATCAATCATGAAAAGGGACGGTCATATCAACATTTTATTTATTCCTATGTGGTCGAAAGCTATCGTAATAAATAACTGTATAAATAAACGTTCTCAATATCTTCGCTGAAACAAATTAGTTCTATACCTTTTGTGCATTTTCTCAAATCACAAATCGATAACATTGCTACAATAAGCGACAAAAGTAGTTGAGACACCAGACTGGGAAGACCACGATTAGGCAAAAATCACTTTAACGTTACATTTTCCACTTGTTTCCCCCCCCCCCCCCCCCCAAATCTCCCATTGGCGATAACAAAACAACATTGTTAAGGGGAGAGAAGGTTAGATGAAAAAATTTAGGGGGAGGGGGTTGTGCAAGATTCCTTAAATTGAATTAGTTAACAGGGAAAAGTGTCTCAACACTTTAGGCGCTTATTGTAATTTATTTCCGAGTCAACTTCAGTGACCCTTAAGTTCACTGAAGTCGTGCACTTAAGCCTCGCTTTGACGAAGAGGCTATGGCAAAATTCGAAAATCAGGCTCCTTACAATGTACGTCGTTATTCTGCGTTAAAAAGGATTCCAGTCACTAAGTTTTAGCTACGAAAATAGACTATGTAATCTTCTTGCAAAATTCTGTCTTTCTTTCTTGTCAAGAAAATACTACTATACTTTTTAGACTGAGAATATTACATTAGAAGAATAATAATGCTTAATATTTACAATCAGTAATTCACAACACAAAGTTTATTTATCTATCAAAGTGTTCATTCTATTTTAATCACGGCTTCCACATAACCTTTCAAGAGTCTTCAACGGTGTGTGACACCATCGGCTTCTGTTAGCGCCGCGTGTATCCAAGACAACGCAAGTAAACTTTGTGTTAAATAACTTATCGCACGAATGGAAAATAGTTCCAATGCGCACAACGCCACAAGGAACAACAGATCATTTGATTGAAGATCAGTTGCAAGCCAGGTTATACTACTGAAGACCGTTGGATTGCAATGCAAGTACGATGAGTACAAATTTGCGTTCTGAACATGCGCGCTTGAAAAAAAAACCGACCGTGAAACGTAATGCACGTGCATGGTCAGAATCGCAAACAAAGGCTCGGAGTCTAACTCCAATCTGAAGGTTGCTATTACATAGTTCGTTACTGACTCGGTATACACATCATTGGTCAGTTTGACGACGACGAGTCCAACAGATAAAAGAACGATCATATTTACAAGAGCATTTGTTTCTATAACTTTTTAATGATACGAACGACGTCTCCTGGGTTAGATAGATAAATTAATTGCGAGAGATAAGTGACTAAAGGCCACTGTAAAACCATAAAATGACCCAATTGTAGTCACCGAGAGGACTTCTTAAACGTTTGTTCGCGTCTCTCAAGAATTTAACCTTAGCAACCGTTTTGCTAAGTGGTTCACTGACTACTATTAATACCTACAACATCGATGCGCATGCAGGAGATAAGATGAGAAATGGATTGATTTCTCTTGTGCAAATGACTTAACAAATTACGAGGCTTTTAAGATATCGACCTCTTAATTATGATCTAGTCAGTTGAACAGCAGAAAGATGAAAAAATAGTAATCTAAATAAATATTTCTGCCCAATCCGCCCCCTCCAGCTTTCTCTTCAGTTCATTGCAAAACCGGCTGCACTTAATTTTAACTGTACTTCGTCTTCTCTCCAAATCTGATCTCAATATTTCAATTTTGTCATTATATCCTGCTCGAAGCCATGAAAAAAGACCCTTTTTTGACTGATTTGAAATTCGGACGAAATTACCAATACCAAAAACGCTTTGAAAATATAACGTCGGAGTCTGGGAGCTAGGGATATTCAAAATTTAGCTCAAATACCACAATACTCACTGGGTTTGACCAAACCTCAAGATAAGTGCTAATCGGTCCGATTTGAAAATGAAATTATGAAGGTGTGATTTCTGCCGACAACGCCAGATACAATTTTTGACAAATGGTCTCGACGTATCCAGCTGCAGTCGTTAACAAAATAAAGGGTCCACACTTTCGCCTGCACTTGATCCCTACATCAAACGCATCCATACTCGTACCAGAGCGATGATTTCTTGTCCTCTTGGTTTGCCCCTCCTGGTCTCGGGCGTGACTTCTCCTCCGAGGACCTTCGACTCGAGGCCGAAGAAACAGCATCTGAAGAAGGAGGCGAATCTATGAATATTTCCTTCTCTTTGCTGGGTTTCTTTCCTTTATTTCGCACTTTTCTAAGCGCCGGTGAACAATCTCGGCTCGGCTGCGATGACACAGAAAGCGCATCGTCATCATCGTTATCATTTGCGCCTTCACGCGCCTGCAGTACCTTCGGCGGAGACTGACTCTCGATATCACGAATGCGCGCACGCACGCTCGTCACGTTTTGCTTCGAGGCTTCCTGAGTGGTTGCCGCTGTTACGTGTAATTTAGTGTCATTTCGGTTTTCGTCTTTGTGCTCGTAAAAAGACTGTTTCACGTCGACTGAAGCTGCAACAACAGCGTCCCGTGAGGTTGAAGACGTAGTATAACGTAAACTCGAACTATTGCCTAACGGTAGACTACCTTGAGACGAGGGTGCACCACTGTTGGGCAAGGAGGAACGAAACTGAAGTTGATCACGCGATGGTGTTGGTAAATCACGAGAAGGTGGCGCTGCAATCACGCGCTCGTCCCCTTGTTTGTCGCGAACGACAGCGTAAACAGACGAAGAACTTACTTCCGCTCGACTGCCGAGAGAAACCGCTGAAGTTGAACTGACATTGGATCCTGTGGCGTCAATGTAAACAGTTTCCCCTTCGCCAGAGGTGGCAGGTGGAATAGCCTCGCTCTTGGCAACAGTTCCCGTGGTGACGTAATGAGCTGTCACAGGGACGCTTTGTCGGGGAATAGATGAAGCTACAAAGAGTGTACCTTGGCGTTGGGAAGCTCTCCGCACGTCACTTCTATCGGCACTTAAGCTCCTTGAATGAGACGGACCAGATTGAAAAGTGTCCTGATTAGGAGTGTCCTTTGCATGAATTACTCTGAGACCACTGTTCTTGTCCCCACTAAAGCTCCTTTCCCGCAAATGGTCAGGGCCCCTTTGTCCGGCGTCACAATTTGGTGGATATACAGGACCAGATTGAGCAGTGTCCTGATTAGGAGTGTCCTTTGCATGAATTACTCTGAGGCCACTATTCTTGTCCCCACTAAGGCTCCTTTCTCGCAAATGGACAGGGCCCTTTTGTCCGATGTCACGATTTGGTGGATCTTTTGCTCGAAGACCATCATTTCTATTGCCACTCGAGCTCCTTTCTCTTACGTGCTGGGCATTACTCCGAGAGGACTCTGTAATGCTCTCTTTAGAAAAGCTCCCTTCCCGAGGAGTGGACGTCATAGGCTCATCGCTTCTTTCACTGGTACCACTGTGTTGCCTCTCGTGATACGGGGCAATAGCCCCAGACACATCTCCATTTAAACGCTCCAACGGAATTATGTCCCACTGATCTTCATGATTCGACAGTGAAGATTTCTGACTAACAGAAGCGTCAGACGCGTTCGCTACTGCCACCACTTGCACCGACACTTTGGGTTTGGATACATCCAAGGGTCGATCTCGCACCGGTACAGTATCAAGATTCTGTCTGTAATTGATCGGCATGCTTGCTCGCCGTGTACTACTCAAACCCAAACCGGAAATGGTAGTCTTTTTCTTCTCTCTCTTCGTAAGAAGAGGAGAGTGCGTTGGACTCCACACAAGCGGCCTATCTTCTACCCTTCTGGCAACGACAGGAGACTCACGAGGACTTTCCGACTTCTTGGAAGACGTGGGCGAGGGTGGGGAAGGTGGTGGAGGCTCTAAAGAATTAACAAAATCCTTTCTCGCCACAACTGGAGAAATGTTAGGGCTGCTTTGCGCCCAACGAGCTTTTCTTAACCCCCTTGGAGACGCCGAGGGACTGAGGTGTTTCATCATACCCTGTTTTTTACTCCTTGGCAGAGTTCCCGTCACTTCGTCGTTGCGAGGGCGTGCATCGCTCGACCCAACATCAGCAGAAGCAAGAGACGAAGAGGTGACTCCCACCTTGTCTAAAGAGTCCATGCTCCGAGGTCGTGGAAGCCGACTCGGCGACCAATCGGTTTCCGTAAAAATCGCGGAACGAACTTGTCGCGCTCTGAACGCCGATACGTCTTGCGCACTCAAGCGGTCGTGCCGGAAGTCCCCTTCTTCGTGGCGAAGCAGGACAGGTGTACTGACGTAGGGCGATAAGGTACCACCCTCTCGGTGCCGTCTGAGAACGACGTCGGACTGGGCACTAGCATTTAATAAACTTTTTGCAGCTGCTCTGGAATCCCCGGACGTAGAACTTTCCCGCGAGCCTTCGCTGCCAGTTTCGTCGCGTCTGTTGAGGGGTGTGGCCACTAGTAAGCCTCCCTCCTGACTGACAACTGAGTTACTGGTTTCAAATTCCTCGAAGTAAGGGCTCTGGTCGATTTTAACTAGCTGCACATTGTCAGCCTTCCCCTTGGGACTCTCATCCTTTTTCTAAAGAAAAAATTTAAGAGGAAAAATAAACAAGACAGAAAAATCTTACTTCGAGCAACAAAAATTACAACTAGAGCGGTGTCGTAAAGCAAATACCAAAGTAATTACTTCAACCAATCACAGCAGGTGTAAACAGATTAATGAACCACTCCAAATTCTGAGCACTTCCATGTAACTTGCTCAAAGCGCGGGAAAAATCGCGCGTGCAAGTCGCGATGGTTTTGGTTTTCTTCTCATTGGTTGATAAAACGGCCCGAGATTTTTAAACCGATCACAGCGTAGCATTTGTAATCGCGCAATTACTTTCGACAGTCATTTGAAAACTGCTCTATTAAAGGGAACTTCCACTTCTTCTAGTGAGAAACCAAAATTTGGTTTAGAAAAAAAACACAATAGTTAGTGTTCTAAGAACCGTACAAAACTAATGCATATTTTCATTTCAGAATTTTCCAAAGCGCAACTGTTTATAGGATTTCATCAAGTTAATTAATAGACACCTCTAACGAGCTTCACTCCTGTAAAACCCACGCAGACGAAGCAAATCTTTGGTGTCATGTCTATTTATTAAACTTCAAAAATTATATTAGTCATTTCGCACCTTTTTCAATCCAGCCTTTCTCATCACTCTTGCTAAAAAGTTTGGTTTTCTGTTGAAGAAAAAAAGCCCATAGCTCTCAGTACTTCGTAACACAGTCATGAAAATAAGTGAATCAAGATCCAGCGACAGAACCACCCAAGAATAGTTAACGATTTTCTGCGGGAAAGATCATTGTTTTTTTCTCCGACTCCGACGTTCCGACCAGTGAATAAGAAAATACTTCCGTTTCTGGGGGCCAAAATAAATGACTCACTTCTTAGGTTTGGCAACACTTTCTGCTAAAGCTTTGTTTGCCAGGTCAACTTGTTTCTCAAGATTTTCTTTCTGGCGTTGAAGAGCATAAATACGACCCCTGAAAGAACGAACAAACACAAGTTATTAACTTACAATGAAGGTACTATGAGAGAGAATATCTGAAACTCGTATATTGGAACTTCAGATATAACACGATATTTTTCTAGCGAAATATCGTCACAAACAGTGACACAACTTAAGGAGCTATTTCACGGAAGTGCAGTTCAGTATGTGCCCCAAGGGCGGGTAACTGGTAAAACTAGTTTCGGAAGTTTCAACAATTACTAGCCCCTACTCGCAATGCAAAAACTTCAGTTGACGTTAACCCAGAAATTACTTTTAAACTCAAATCAAATCGACATAATTTAACTCACAAACAAGAGAGATAAACTTCGAAAAACCATTGAGCTGAAAAGTTTTCGAAAGCTAAGCCCAAATGCAATATATTTTAATCTTCTTCAATTTTGCCCCTCCCTGACTTCTTTTGTAATTGCCGTTTTAATCAGACCTTCCTTCGATGTGTTGAGTAGCCACTGTTACGTTTCGTGTGATTTGGTTGCCAGTTAACAGTCGCTGAATGTGGCTAAATTTTGTGACACCGCCCCTTTAGCTTGAGAAACAAATCCAGGGATGAAAAGGTCTGGAACCCAAGACGGCATGCAATTTCGCTAAACACTATTCTACCACTGTGCGATCAAGCCACCTGAGAGTGGGTCGAATGACAGTTCGTTCTATATCTTAATTCTCGTTCGCCCGAAGTGAAGAAATCCGGATTCCGGAATTCAGAATCCCGGCGGAATACAGCAATTGTGAGGCTTTGGAATCCGGAATCCTCCCATTTCGATGGAACCCAGGATCCATTTCCGTGGAAACCGTAGCTTTGGAATCCGGACTCCACGACTAAGGATCCGGAATCCACTATTCGGGATGCGGAAACCCGGAGAGGGAACAGGGCCCATATCAATACTCACGAGAAAGCTCTTTCATCATCCATAAACTGATCTTTATCTTCCAATGACTTCACAAGGAGACCTTGATTCTAGCGCAAGGAAACAGACACTTTGATAAGTACAGGATGATATAAGAGTGTAAGTTAAACAGAACAATTATTCGGAACGTCATATTCACCTGCTCGACTAGTCTATTGACTTGTTCAACAAGCGCCTTGTTTTCCTCTTCAAGGGTTGCGTTCAGTTGACTTAGCATCTAATAAGAAAAAATCACCACGTCATTCATTCCACCTGAACATCGTATTGACAACCCGGCCAGCATTTCACAACAAATAAATCACGGAAATAGGGTCCCCGACAGAGACGCCTGATAGCAAACGCCGATGGGTGATAGTAGTTCATGATCAAAATAATGGCTCAGAAAGGGCGTTTTGGATTTTTGTACATTCTTCCCCTTTTTCTGCAAAAA
The DNA here is from genome assembly GCA_023091755.1 of Montipora sp. Colony 1 RG-2022. Taxonomy (NCBI): domain Eukaryota; kingdom Metazoa; phylum Cnidaria; class Anthozoa; order Scleractinia; family Acroporidae; genus Montipora; species Montipora sp. Colony 1 RG-2022. The sequence continues at coordinate 9,417 of JALIRR010007897.1, forward strand.
TAACTAAATCCCAAGTTTTCGGGTTACGGGAGAACACAAAATACCCAGTTCTCTAGGCTGTTCGCAAATTAGTCATCTCCGCTATGTTGAATGACACGAAATGTAGATCTTTTTTACGCTCTTCACATTCGCTATGCAACAATTGCACATTTCGCCATAATTGTCGGTCTCTAGGAGTGCGGAGATGCAGGGATGGCGCAGTGGTGAGAGAACTCGCCTCCCACCAATGGGGCCTGGGTTCGGTTCTCCGACTCAGCGTCATATGTGGGTTGAATTTGTTGACTCTCCACTCTGCACGTGCACTGAGAGGTTTTCTCCGGGTACTCCGCTTGTCTCCTCTCCTCAAAAACCAACACTTGATTTGATTTGCGTTGATTTGTTAATTTCAACTTACAGTGTCCCGGCAATTGGTGCTCCGGCAGCGCTAGAAGATCAGACACTTAAAAGTTCCTTTCCCTTTTTCTAGGGAATGGAATGGTTTGCAAACTAACTATAATCAAGCGAGCTCTTACCTCACATCTGTGTTCCATGTTAGAGGCAGCGACATCCACCTGATGATAGTAATCTCTGACGTCATTCATGTCGCTTTGTAGCTCTGCATAGTCGGCTTTTGCATTCTCAAGTTCATTCTTCATTGACTCATTCTCAATTTGCAACTGAGCATTTCTCGCCGACATGGCCTCATTTTGGACCGTGACCGTGCCGTTCTGGAAATCAAAGTGGTGTACAAACGGTGATGATAAAGATTTCAAAGCACAACTCAATAGGTCTTTTCGATAGATTAAAATTCAGCTTGATAGTGAGGCAGTGAGGACAAAGACAAAGGAAAGTGGATAATATGTAAACATTTTTTCACATTCATTCAAACGTGTTTCTATTGTTTTTGTCCTCACTGCCTCACTATCAAGCTGAATATTTGATATTTCGAAAATGGCCTGTTTACTTGAATTATTTTCAGTACTTTCAGGGAAGATAAACTTTGCTCTTATCAGCGATTTTAGCGCTCACGGAAGCCCTTGCGGAAAGTGACGTCACGCCATTCGTTCATCAAACAATCGTCTTAATGAACGACACAGGGATAGCAAACCAACCGTTTGACATTCGTTGGGGTCCTGATCCTTATCAGGACCCCAACGAATGTTCATAAGATTGACAACTATCCTTCTCTTCACTACCAACTGGACCGCAAGATGTTACTTCAACCAGTCTTCAGTTTAATTCCTTAACCCACCCATTGAGCACGTCGGTAACTCCACTGTATAAATCTACTTTGTCTGAACGCCCGAAGAATGGGCCATTTCCGAGTTGCTGTTAGTCTCGGTTTCGAAGTGAGTCTTGGTGCTCAACTATTGTGAGGGAAATGAGTTTGATTTGCATAAGAATACGCAACTCATTTACAATTGAATGGTTGTGCACCAGGACTCGTTTTGAAACTGAGACATGCAGCAACTCGGAAATGGGCTATTAAGAACAATTTTATTTCCCCTTACAACTGGGACCTAAATTTCTTCCTCCTATATGTGTTATGAAAAATTCTTGGTACATTATTTGGAGAATGCGAGCAGTCTTTCTTTTGCTTTACAAACGAAAGCAATATGCGCGTGGCTAGTTTCGTGGGTGCCCGGCGTAAGAACAAAGAAAGACTACAACAGTTTTAAACAGAATTTCTGAAGCCCGGTACGCATGTGACTGAGTGTTTGATTGGTGTGTCTATGAAACGATGAGACTTCGCTGTCATTAACACTTATCAATGTACATCATTGACATAACTTGGACCCACCCAAAAAGCAAACGCTAAAGAGAGAATGCTTGCAGAGTTAACGTAATGTGTAACATACTTCAGAGTCGCGCGTTGTCCAGTCGAGAATGCCAGATCTCGTTTACATAAGTTACCTGTTTTGCCAGCATCATGATCTCCTCAGTCAACTCAGCGACCCTTCTATCAGCAATTGACAGCATCTCCAGCGTGTTCTGTTCAGACCTATCACAAGAATTTACTTATGATGACGACAAAAAAAGGAATTTCTACTAACTTTTAGAAGTAATAATAGCCGGATTATTGAGAAAGCAACGGCTAGATCACTGGGTCGCTAGCTCATTTTCGGAAGCTTCAAGAGAATCCACGGTTGAATTCTTGAAGTTAACGGTCCCTGTTCTCAAAGGAGACGGACAGCTCTTCAAGGCGGACAATGGTCTTGGAAGAATTTCCCATTCTTTTCTACTGACACTTAAATCTGCAAAAGTCTGACACGACATACCATTTAAGGCGAACTCTGGTAACAAACCTTTTTTTAAGTCACCGGATTATGGCCTAGACAAAAGCCTTTCAACCAAGCAGAGAGGTCCAGGAAATAAAAATATACTCTACCTTGTGTTGTTTGCTGGTTTAAAGATGATCGTCTGTGAAGAATTGCCTTTCTGCTTTTGGGCCTTCTCCTTTTCAGCTTTTTTGTCCTGCGATTCCAGCATCTGAACGGGAAGCAACATATGCAGCTTAAAATTCTGAGGACACAAACCTCTACCTACAACGCTTTATGATTCGCTAGAAAGATGCACGCCAATTAAGCGCCTTTCAGTGAGATGACGAATAACCAAAAGTTAAGTAGCCTGCGTAGCAAGTGTTCCCTTTCGACAAAAGAGCTTCGAAACGATTTTCCGCAAACTGGCCGTGCGAAAGTTGGGGCAAGAGCCTCTCTCTTGACCCAACTTTCGCGCGGCCAGTTTGCGGAAAATCGTTTCGAAGCTCTTCTTTCGAACGGGAACGCTTGCTACGCAGACTAAAAGTTAAGTTCTTACGTTGGCCAATCTCAACGGGAACAGAAAATCAAACAAGCCAATCACAACACAAAGAAAAATTGGTGCAGCCAGCTAAAAGTGCGAGAAAACGCGAGCGAGCCGAATCACGTTGGCTTTGCTCTTTCTTCTGACTGGCTGAGAATTTGGCGAGAATTTTTTTTAAGGCAATCACCAAAATGAGTAATGAAAAATCATAGCAATCGATAGATTGCTATGAAAACCCTTCTACAAGTGAATTATAGAGCCAACTGTGATTTGCTCACACTACGAGCGATAACTCTCATATTT
>JALIRR010007897.1:17500-19963 GCA_023091755.1 Montipora sp. Colony 1 RG-2022
TCGAAAAAAATCGAAGTGTTCCAAGCAAGAGTCGAACCAAAAACCTTTCGACGTCTAGTACGGATGCTAAGCTACTGAGATTTAGGAGACTCGTAGGAATTAGGCCTAGATGCTGCCTTCAACATCCAGAATTCACGCACGTATACCCTCCACAAATTTAACACCTTTACCCCAGAACGGGTGTCGGCCAGTGAACTAAAAAAAGAGTGGATCTCGCAACGTGTTGTTACTGAAGCCCAAGGACCAATCTTTCGTGACAATTTTCGCGCTAAAGCTTCGTATAGACAGTGAAGTTATAGGAATAAACGTAAACTCCTTTCATATACACTGCCACATTGCTTTGTGCGAATTCTTACGATGAGGTCTCAAGGTGATCTCAACAAGATAGACCTTTTTGCAGATACGGCGGCCAACAATAGAAATCAAAATGGCAGCCGCGCCTGCAAAAAAAGTCTATGGCCGCCGCGACTTTATTGTACTTCATTTTAAACAATGGATGCTCGATCCAGTCTTTTTTGAGATCAGTGGTTAAGCTGGTTCCACATTGCAGCTGCGATCGAGGGCGAGATAAAGAGAGATGACCTGGAAGGGGTGTGAGAATTAGAGTAAAGAAAGAAAGGAAATAGCAAAAGATGCCTCTTAACACACCTTTTCTGGAGATTGTCAATTTTATCGTCTTTGGCGTTAACATTGGTTTGCTGGCTGGCTACATGACTTTTCATATTCTCCAGCCTGGGAAACAAGCAAATCGAAACGAAGTCATTAACGAAACATAAATATTAATTGCAGTTTTCCTCAAACAAGGGATTAGTAGCAGTATTCCGCCTTTAAATATGAAGACTGCGCGCCACAATTAGCGCAGCACCCTTAACACGTGCGGTTCCTTAGTCAATCGGCGTCGACGCATAGAGAGCATTATAACGATGAACGCAAGGACGGAACGTCCTTCAAGGGAATCCGTTTGCAACATTTCAGTAAAACGTTACTGAGTTCCCTCTCCGTTTCGGAGCGACTGTTGAATCGACACCTTGAATTATCAGTCATGCTTGGCTGAATAGACCCTTTTCGAATTCTCACTGCTGGACTGGATCCTGCACGAAATGGAGGCTAATGTAGGCAAATCTTTTCACACACAAATTTATTTGCCCGCATTAGCCTCCATTTCATGCTATATCCAGTCCAGCCGTGAGAATTCAAAATTGGATTGGTTCTGTACGCGCCTATTTGTCGCGTAATTGTCGCGCGATCACGTGGGTGTCCAATCACAACTCCAAATTGGAACAAGATACCTGCGATTGGACACCTACGCCATTCGCGCGTCAATCACATGCATTTGGATGGGGCCTTTCTTACTGTTTTCCTACTGTTTGCAAAAAAGATTGCATGTAATTTTAACTTTTTCCTGTTTATCCTCGAATTGTGTTCTGGATACGATTTATTAGTAATTGAACCTTGTGTTGCACAATTCAGGGAGTGATCGTGCTCGTAATTTCAAATCACTCGCACGGTTCCCCCTGAATTGTACTCCACTCAGTCCAATTACTATAACTAACACGAGAGTCCAGTTACTGTGCGACGCGCCTTACCGTGGCCACCCAACAAACTTTCACATTTGACAATTACGTGTAAGTACGTCAACTCAAACTACCCATTCAACGGTGTTCAACTACAACCGTGCGAAGTGTAGGTATTATTTTTCGTGACGGTTAATGCAGATGTTTATCGTCACTTGAGGAATGAAGTATAGGGGTCGCTTTGTGGCCTTAATTGTCTGTATTCCCAGACGCGAGTGATGTTGAAGTTGGCGAGAAGAGCATGGGACACTTCGTGACGCTTATTGAAATCAAAGTCTCCACTGTCATCGAGGAAGAAGCCCGAATAACCAAGACATATCTCCACAACGTTCCTTGGGAGGTGAGGAGATCCGTTATGATAAAATATAGCTGGTAAACACGAAGATGCACTATAAAAGGGTCGCTTCACGCAGTAGTTTTGCTCGAATTCACTCTGGCACGAAAAATTAATTATCCAAGATGATGATCAACAAACAGCAACACAGAGACGGAAGCCCAAAAAGATACTTCTAGCGCGAGAAAAAAGGACTGGGGATTTAAAAAAGCACGACAGAAGGGGCTTTTTGGTTGCACAAATCAATTTCGATATATTAAAATTCAGTCCAAACAAAAGCATCATCTCGAGGCTCTGGGGAGTAAACTCTTACAAATCCTTACATTTTTATTCCCCAGAGCCTCGAGATGATGTCTTTTGTTCAGGACTGAATATTAATATATATCGAAACTAGTCTATTATCGCAGAGCTTGGTTGCGTCCACGGTTGATTGATACATCATTTGCATGTGCCTAAGGCACGACGCCTTTTATAGAGCGTCTTCTGTTGTAAAGACCAGCTTTTTCCACATGGACAAGGAAGTTCAAAATGCGTCAAAAATTGTGACCGAGGTTG
>JALIRR010007898.1:5000-19959 GCA_023091755.1 Montipora sp. Colony 1 RG-2022
CACATTCTTCACTCCGTCAATTTATTCCTGTTTTAACAGCACTGTTCACGTGATCACCGGCAACGCGTTTGCCTCTGACGGAAATGCGCATGCTCTGGGGACACGACTCGGTAGTCAGGGCGTGGTGTGTGTCACGTGCGGCTCTCGTGTATCTATCCAGCGCTGATTTTGTTATTCACTTTCTTAGCAACTTGCAAATGTGGTGAAAATGTTGCAAGAAAAATTGATCGAAGAAAAGCGGAAGATGCAGACTTTAGAAGTCAGGATAAGAGAAGAAGTATGCAAAGAGATGGCAGAGCAATTAGTGTCCATCGAAAACGCTTACAGGTAGGCAAAAACAATGGGAGGTTTGTCCGAGAATTTGACTGAATGCGTCGTAAAACGTGGGAAAGTAGCAAACGTTTAACGGAAGCTAGTGACGTGGCGTGGGTTATATCTAAGATTACGTCAAAAACGGGTTGTAAAGCATTAAAAGTAAGTAGTAATAAGCAGTTTGTTATAGTTACAATACAATACTTACTTAATTGACCACTCCCCATGGGAACTTTTAAGGGCCAATGAAACACAATCAACGAAACGACAGAACTGAAAAACAAAGGCAACTGTTAAGAATCCCAACTGGCCGAAGGCAAACTAGTTGGCTATTGACAGTGTACAAGTGCGGCCGAGAAGTTGGACGTGGGACAAATTCAACGAGTGGCCAGAACGGGTCTTGAACCTGGGAACTCCGGATTTCAAGGCAAGCGTCCTAACCACTGGGCCGCACTGCCTTCCGGAAGTTGACCCACACCTAAATTCGTGGTCTTACGACCAATGCCTGTCAGTTGTGGTTACTAGGAAACTTTCAAGACCATGCATCATAAGTAAAATGCCTAGGAGAAAACACAAAAATATGTAAAGCTGTGGGTTCAGGGCTTTTTCTCGATGCATGCTTTTAAACAACTGCAGTACTTGTTTTGTGTTCTTGGTTGTTCGCATGCAAATTAGAAGTTGACAAATGCGCATCCGATTTGCAGCGAACGTGTCAAAATGGAGGTGACCGCTGTCGAAGAGAAGTGTGATCGCAGAATAGAACTGTTAACGCAATCAATAAAAAAGAACAGGAAAAGAACCCGGCTCGAGCGGACAGAGGAAGATGACGAGGAATGGGTTCCAAATGTGTTCTTACATGCAGAGCAGAATAAAGTTAAGGTGAGTGCACTTCTTTGGCTTTTTAGTGCAAACCAGCTAGTGTATCTCAGATTGTAATGCTGCGCTTTATTTCGTTGATAGTGACAACATTTATCATTGATAACCACAGCAACGGTGTATTGAAGTCGGTAGGACTTGTTTTAGTTTCTTGAGGGAACAAAAGTATCGTCGATCTGCCCAAATTTAATCCGGATCACCCCCTTTCCAGACCGTGATGAAGTGGAGAAAATGTAAACAGAAAGAAAATACAAAACTCTAGCTGATAAGCCACTGACTGATCTGAAATTCGAGCATGATGTTAAACGAAACAACAATATACTACAAACTTCCCTTGCACCTCGGTCCTGGTTTTGCATTGCGCAACCCTACTGAGCATAATTTCTTGCGTCATTGGCAACAGTGTGCGTAGTTTTATCGGAAATCTATGACAAGTTATTTTTCTAGGGAATCAACGGAAATAATGTTCTACGAACGAGAGAACTGAACTCTAATAAGTATCAGGAAAGTTACAAAGTTCATTTTACAACTCCTGCTGTTCAGAAATAACTACCATCCGGGGATCTTGGCTTTTCTTTCTTTGTAGGAGAAGCAACACGTTATCAACGACTTGAACGCCAAGATTGCTGAGCTGCGCCAAGAAGTAAAACAGTTGGAAAACAGCAGAAGGGAGCAGGCGGACGATTCCGAGGTGGTGCTAGAACTTCAATCACATTTAAATGCCGCAAATGAAGAAGCAAATGAGCTGAAAGAGATGTTGGAAGAAGCTGGAGAGGCATTCACGGAGAAGGAGGCAGAAATAAGTAAATTGAGAGCGGCTTTGGATGAACAAGAAGCTTGTTTTAAAAACCAAGTGCGTGCGGTTTTGGATCTCCAGAAGCGTTGCTTTAGAACACACTTTCTTTTTAATTTTTTTCTTGAGGAGATGATATTTTTTGAATCGGGTGACTCGGGAATACTCGGAAAAAATTCGAGTGCTCCTTTGCGGGAGTCGAGCCTACGACGACCTTCCGAGGACTAGAAAAATGCCGAGTATCTCGGAGTCCCCGTTGAAAAAATATAATCTCTTCATTTCATCTACCTGGGTTAACAATTTCCATGTCATTCATTCGTTTCAATGGGGAGAATGCACCGTTTGCACAATTTCAGTCCCCACAGTATAAGGAAAATTGTCAGCTGAACTTAGTTTAATAATGGTCTAGAATCTCAGTTATAAATCTACGGGACACTTGACGCGCGCTGCATATTAACAGTTCACCCCTTCCCCCCATTCTATGTTGCAAAGAGTATGGCGTTTCTCCAGGCATCCCGGCCGAAACTTTTCGCGCGATCAATATTGATACGGAAGAGGGGCGTTCTAAGTTGGTTTAGTGTCACGATGTTTTGGCAGGGATTGTACCTCGCACGCCTTTCCTATATGTTGTTTTCGTTTATTCTCATAATTCTCATAAAAATTGGGGAATTGCAAACAAAGAGAGGAAGAGAAAAAGAGACCGAGAAAAGTGGCAAAAGATAGTTAAACTAATAGCTTGCCCTGATAGTTGGACAACAATTCTTAATTACGTGGATACTAAAAGAAAACTATAAATGCAAAGAAACATAACACGCTATATGTAAAACAAAGAAAAAATATATGACAAGTTAAACAGTTAAATACACACAAAATAAAGTATATATAGAGTGTGAGCAGATGGAGCAACTATGCCAATCTAGCATTTAGTATTGAGAAAGATAATGTTTGAAGAGAAAATTCTGAAACAATTCAATTTTTTTTATGGTTTCGAGAGAATAGAAAGGGGAAGATCATCCCAGAGTCTATAGTTCAGTGGTAGAGCATCCAATGGGAAGGTCGTTGGGTTAACCTCCTGCTATTTTCCGATTATGTTCCCGATTCACCATTGAAAAAAAATCATCTCTTCATTTCAATTTTGTTCATGTTCGCTTCGCTTGCTCCGCAGCAATAATAATAACAACAACAACAATAATGTTAATACTGTTGTTATTATTTTCTCAATAATAAAAATGAGTTAATCTTAAACGATCTTTTTGAATAATGTTCTACAAACCAGAAAACTGAACGCTAATAAGTACCAGGAAAGTTCACTTTATAATTAGTGCTGTTCAGAAATAAATACCACACGGGGATCTTGGCCTTTCTTTCTCTGCAGGATAAGCAACACGTCATCGACGACATGAACGCCAAGATTGCTGAGCTGCGCCAAGAAGTGAAACAGTTGAAAGATAGCAGAAGGGAGGAGACGGCAGATTCTGAGTTGTTGCTGGAACTTCAATCACATTTATTTGCCGCAAATGAAGAAGCAAATGAGCTCAAAGAAATGTTAGAAAAAGCTGGAGAGGCACTCGCGGAGAAGGAGGCAGAAATAAGTAGATTGAGAGCGGCTTTTAATGAACAAGAAGCTTGTTTTAAAAACCAGGTTAGTGTGGTCTTAGATCTCTAGAAGCGTTGCTTTAGAACACAATTTCCTTTTAATTTTGTTCATGAGGAGATAATATCTGTTTAATCGGGTGACTCGGGAATACTCCTTGGCGGGAGTCGAGCCTACAACGACCTTCCGATGACTAGAAAGAATGCCGAGTATCTCGGAGTCTCCATTGAAAAAATAATAATCTCTTCATTTCATTTATGTGGGTCATTCATTCATTTCAATTGCGAAAAGGCACCGTTTCCACAATTTCAGTCCTAGCAGTGTAAGGACAATTGTCAAACAAGACAAATGAAAAAAGCATCGTCCAGTGATACAACATTTCTAGAAACCTTTTTCGCTATACTAGAACTTTAGCCGTACCTAAATTGCGGCACAAGGTGCAAGAAATATTGCCGAGTATAGCAACGCCTTAAATTAATGAAATAAACTAACAAAATGATGACCAAAGTTTCACATAAAGTTTTCTTAAGTGGGCCGTGTCAAGTCGGCGACTGGGAACTGGCAACCAAATCAAGCGAAACTTAAAAATAACTACATGACTATTAAAAACATTGACGGGAGGTTTGAATAAAACAGCGAACCCAAAAGACGCCGGGATGGGTGAAATTGAAGAAGATTGAAATGGATTACAGTTGGGGTTTTTGAAAACTCTTCAGGCTTACATTTTTTCAGAGTCTATCTCTGTTGTTTGTTACCTGAATTATGTGTGCCCAAGAAGCCAATGTCAGGGGACAGAACACAGCTATTACAACGGATGAAGGAATTTATCTGAAAGAATATAAACAACTGAATTTAAAAGAGAAAGAAAAGGGCTGTGTTGTGCGATGCCTTTCTTGAGAAAACTAGTTTATATTCAAATGATGATCGAAACCAATTACCAACGCCAATGACTTTGATTGGTTTTTTTGCCAGGATCCAGAGATTGAGCCGACGTCGCATACATCTGGTGTTAGATCCAGTCAGTTAAAAAGGACCAGCAGTGATTTAACCTTAGCTGAGGTAGTTTTTTTACTCCAATGAACTTCCTCTTCAGTCCCGGGCCGTTAGATATCCACTGCCTCTAGCCTGCAGTGCAGGAATCTTATTTAGGAAGGCTACGTACCTCTATTTTTCCTTCACTCTATCGAGCCGCCATGCTGGATTGATGTTGGAATGCCCCTGGCCCACTCACTTGGTGGCAATTTATTCCTCTCCCCAATCTTCCTCTACTTCTGAAATTCAAGATGGCGGCTAAGCCTACTAAGCGTGTGACTACCAAAATCAAAGTTTCAAAGGTTCAAAATTTATTTTAAAATATATCAATGCAATAAGAAAGAAATACACTTGCCCGTAAATAGCAAAGGCTAATCTAGGCGGGTTAGGTTTAGGTTTAGGGTTTCACGACCATGAGGAGGTCTAGTTCAAGGTACACCCACACCATAGTTAATAGAGGGGAGTGGTTTTGAAGCTCGGCAAACATCAAAGGACCAAACAAAGATGCCATGACCGTGCACAATCTTTTGTTTTGCGCTCATACACTATCCATGAATTACGTAACCAACACGTTTCTATTGGTTAGGTCCTCAGTACGGAGTAAACAACTATTGTGTTTTGTGCACGGTCAAGGCCAAAAAAGAGAACAAAAACATAAAACAAAGAAATTTCTCCGGTTTCATAACCATTCCACTCTATTATCTATGCCCACACAAACAATTCTTGCATCTCATGGCCTTCAACTGTTTCAGATCAAGAAAAAGTCGTCGCCCTCGAAGAAAGAAAAACTGGAGGAGAGTGATGAGGAGTTCACTCCGGGAAAACCGTGAGTTTAAATTACCAAAGCAATAGCCTTGAGCCAATTAGCTCACCAAGTTCTACGGTAATTTCTTTCGAGAATATGGGTCTTTTTTTTTTTTCCAGGCTTACTCGAACTTCTGCTAGGAAAACGGGGAGATCGAACTCAAGTCGTTCTAAACGAACAGCTCCAGCAACTGTGGATATTTTACCAACTATGGTAAGCGAGTAGAGAGCAACCATTTTTCGTATTGTATTGATGATTGAGCTTTGGTACATTATACTAGCATTTTTCGAACATTTTAGTGGCATTGTCCGGGATCCAATATTCATGAACTTTCAAGGGATAGTCAACTACTTAGCCTCTTCACTTATCAAAAGACGAAAAGAGCAAGAATATGTACAAAATCTTAACCTATTTACTTTGTTGATTTGTTGTTATACCACTTGTACGCTTATACCTTTTTTGGGGGTTTTAACACTGTGTTTAAATGATAGGGTTTATTAAAAAAGCCTCTGCACAATGAGCGTTATTCGAGCATTTTGACGTTTTTTTTTGGGGAGACCGAGCATTCAAGAGGGAAAATGGAACATTTTAGTGAGGAGACAAAAGCATAATGTACAAACGCCTCTGGATAATTCAATGTGGGACAGTAAAAAAGGAAAATTGTTCTCCCTGTTACCAAATTTAGGATGAATCCGCTAGGAAATGAACGAGCGTTATTTCTTCATCAGTTAGATTGGTTACTCTTACCTTTGGGGGAAAAGGTGAAAAAAGACCCTGCGGCTTGTGTGCGACTTTAGTTTGTTTGCCTTACTCACCGACCTCGCCCGAGTGAAACTATAATTTCCGTGATTCGTAATGTTGGTGAACAGCCTAAATTTGACATTATTTTAAATTTGATATCATTTTCGATTGAAAATGAAAGACAAAACTGGTTCCTTCTGTCCAGGATCCGATTAAGCCCGCAGAGTTCTTGCCCTGAGTCAGCATTTTGTCTGTCATTTATTGATCATTGATTGATTGATTGATTGATTCCAGGGAAGCCGGGAAGTACAGTACAAAGCGAGACAACTTCGTCCACGAGGCATTAAATATAACTGATTGGACAAATTTGCCAACAGTAATGAGTCCCAAGCCCCACGCTTGTTGAGTTAACAGATAGGATGCACTGTTTAGCAGTCTTCAATTTTGGGTTCCAGTTGAAATCACCGCTATCAACAAATGATTGAAACTTCCAATGTCTCTCCCTATGCTGTATCATCGTCTTTTAGAAATAGATCTTGGAAACTCACATGTACACAGGGTTTTGTCCTTTAGGCACTAATAATATACGTGTTAAAATTTTAGGGTGTTGATTTTCTTAGAGTAAGTCAATTAATCTCAATTAATGCATGTATATCATTAATAAGTAATCGCATGATTTTTCTCGTCCAATCTGGAATAAATAAGCACTTGTACACTTTTCGAAGACTACAAATAGACCTTTTTACAGTTACGTGTTTAGTTACCTGGTCTGTAAATGAAAATGAGGCTGGAGTTGACCTTGTTATGATACACAGCTCTCTCCTTTTCTTATGTTAACGATGTTGTTCCCATGCTAATTAGTTGGAATTTACATAAGAAAAGCAGTGAGGTTTCTATCAAGAGAAGGTCAACTCCAGCCTCACTTTCATTCATAGGCCAGCTAACACAAATGAAAAATGGTGTATTGCACTCGCCACTTTTGTTTGTCTTTGAAAAAATTTACTCGTGCTTATTTATTCCAAATTGCACTCGAAATACTAAGGGCGCGTTCGCTTGACCGTATTCCGGAATAGGAATACATGGAATAGAATTTAGAAATCCTTCGTTTTTACGGAGATTCACATTAAAATTATCAAACACTTGCTAAAGTGTTATTTTAAACATACATTTATTATCCTTGTTGCTTTAAACTCGCCAAACATACCGTTTTAATCATCACTCCACGTATTCTTATTCCGGAATAGGGTCAATCGAACGCGCCCTAATTGTGCTGTGGATACACATGCAGACTCAAAGCATTTTATGTCAGATCACATTGTGCCAGTTTCTTGCAACTTTCTAATCTTTGTTTATCACAAGAGTTGGAAAGAAATTACCTCGTATACATCTACTTAGAGAATCGAAACAAAATACATCCCAGATGCGAGAAGGAAATGAAAATCGATAACAACAATCCGCAAATCACGGACTCAGTGCTATATAGCCCTTTGTGATCTTTCTTTTAACATTTAAATTGATTCTCTCTTTTATTTATTTATTTATTTATTTATTTATTTACCATTACAGCCTACCCTTCTTTCGTGAAGATTAATGGCTGGGGTCAACGGTATAGTAATAAAATGAATAAAATACAGAAAAACGAAGTAACGGGGAAAGAAAAAAACAACAAACAAACAAACCAAAAAAAAAAAAACTAATTTACAGGACTGTGAGTGATTAGCGAGACGCAATGTTTGAATGAGTTGAGGTCATCAGTATCAAAAATACACTGTGGTAAACTGTTCCATTGACTTTGAGTGATAGTTCTGGGGTAGAAGGATAACCAGTGAGACGAGTTACTGGTAGAGAGGGGGATGAAGCTATTGTTGTGGGAATGCCGGGATCTACGTGTCATGGGTCGGAGGTATTTGGAGGCGTTAATTGGAACATGTCCTCTGTGGATCTTGTACAAGAGAAAAAGTCTTGCATCCGCTCTCCTTTGTTCTAGTGACCTCCAGCCAAGGTCCTGGAGCATGTTTGAGACGCTAGAGGTATTGTGATACCTCTTTAGAGTCCACCTAGCGTCCCGCCTTTGTACCATTTTATTTTATTTTATTTGACTTCGCCCCAACAAATGTGGGGCAGGGAGGCCACAACAGCATAACCAATTACTGTGGTCCCAAAAATAAATACTGAATTACAAAAATATTGAGCTTGATAGTTAAAAACAGCAAGTTATATCTTTAACAAGGGGTCGGGCCATATTTCATTTAGGACAAACAGATTTCCATGTTTTAGGATTGTCCGGGTTGTAAATGTTCAATAGAGCATTTGTATAATATTCAAAACGTTTGTTTTTAAACGAAGCGAGTGAAAGAGAATTGTCTCTAATGTAGGTAGGTAGAGAATTCCAGATCCTGCTTGTACGTATAAAGAATGAACGCTGGTAAGTTAAAGTTCTACATCTCTTGGTAGTATAGATAGTAGCATTACTGGCATGGCATGATCTTGTTACTTGCAGACCTGCGTATGGTTGGTAAAATGCCGCGGTAAATGTCTATAAGTCCATTTGTAGCTTTATATAAGAATGCTAGGTCCATCATCTCGTGCCAATAGCTTATCGGTAGTAAGTTGCACTGTATAAGTTTATCCTGGTATGACCATTCAGTTTGGAAGGGTAACATTAAGATGTATTTAGTTCTATGCTTTTCATCAGTTCGATTGATTGAGGGGACCAGACTTGGGTTGCATAACCCAGGTGCGGACGTACAAGAGCCAAGTACATAGTTCGGCGAGTGCTAGATTTTCTGATGTACCTTGATGATCGACGAATAAATCCAACTAGCTTATTTGCCTTATTGGATTGATGGTAAACTTGGTTAGTCCACGTCAGATCGCTAGAGATCCACACACCCAAATCTTTCTCAGCTGTTGTAACGTCTAAGACAGACCCGTTCATAATATATTGTTATACCTCCCAACTCAAATACCTTTTCTGATTGGAGGAGAACGTGTCACGTGTCATTGGTCAAAACTTCATGACGTCCTAGGGCGAACAAAACTTCATGACGCCCTAGGGCAACAACAACTTGAACTTTCGACTCACACGTGTTCAGGTCGTGCACCTTTGAAACGGCGGCAAATCTGTACGCCAGCCGACGTCAAGCAAATAATTTTTATCTGTGTATTGTTCTATTAATGCTCGATAGGATTTCTCTTTCTTGTTATATGCTGAGGCTTACATTTTTGCTGGTTGAATTGGAGGAATGTTGATGTAGACCAATCCATAAGGCTGTCAAGATCGGACTGCAGGGCCTTAGAGTCATCGACAGAGTCAATAAGCTTGTAGATTTTCGTGTCGTCAGCCTAAGCATGCCACGTTGGATGAACTGCACCCGTCAGGTAGATTGGTAGATCCATAAGGCTGTCAAGATCGGACTGCAGGGCCTTAGAGTCATCGACAGAGTCAATAAGCTTGTAGATTTTCGTGTCGTCAGCAAAGCATGCCACGTTGGATGAACTGCACCCGTCAGGTAGATTGTTTACAAACAGCAAGAATAGCAGTGGACCCAGTAGTGATCCTTGAGAGACCCCAGATGATACCAACACCTCCGTAGAAGTTTCGCCAGAGACCGTAAGCCTTTGTTTGCGATTAGTCAGATAGATTGCATTGCTTGAGTTTACGTAGCAAAAGTGGGTGGCATACTTTGTCAAAGGCTTTTGACATGTCGAGGTAGATTACGTCGGTTTGCTTACCAGTATCGAGATGCTCACCAATCTGATCAAGCGCTGTGAGTAATTGCGTGACACACGACCTTCCTGGTAGGAAGCCATGTTGAGCTGGGCTGATAAAGTGGTAGAGATGGTCACTTACACGCGTGATCTTGTGATCGCCGTTATTTTCTACACCTGGTCTAGGGTCCCAAATTGCTGCACCGTATTCGACCTGAGGGCGTACAAACCCCATGTACGCCTTCTCACGCAAACCACTTGAAGTAACTTTCAAATTACGCTTCAGGAACCCGAGAGAGCGATTGGCTTTGACTGTTGTTACATCTATGTGTTTATTCCACTTAAGATCTTTTGAAATGAGGATACCGAGATATTTGGTGTGGTCAGCCTCTTTAAGTGGAGTACCATTCAATACGTAGGTGAACGGGATCTTGGTGCGTGGTGGCGAGACGCGGAGTACTTCACACTTTGAGGCATTAAATTGCATTAGCCGTTCCTCTACCCACAGCTGAAGAAGTGTTAAGTCGTGCTGAAGCTGCTGACAGTCTTTGCTGTTATTGATAGAAAGGTACATGACAGTATCATCAGCGAAGAGCCTGACTTTGGATTTAATGCCATTTGGTAAGTCGTTGATATAAATACGAAATAGTGCCGTGCCGCCGGCCGATGACCGAGCCTTGTGGTACGCCCGATAGAACTGGGACGGGAGTCGAACGTCACCGTCAACAACCACGCATTGCTGCCTGTTGTTCAAGAAGTTCTTAAGCCAGCCTAGGGTGTTGTTTCTAATACCGTAATACTTAAGTTTCAGTAATAGCCTGTTATGAGGAACTTTATCGAAGGCCTTTGAGAAGTCCATTACAATGACGTCTGTTTGCTTTATGTTCCGTGGGATGTTAATTAGGTCTGTGACAAATTCTAGGAGCTGAGTTTCACAGGACGTATTCTTGCGGAAACCATCTTGTAGAGGATAGAGATGTCTTTTCGGTAACATCACATTTGGAGGAAAGATGGTAGGGATTTTAAAAAAGGGTTTTGTACATGCCGACGTCGGCTTTAACCAATCTTTGCGTTATGGTTTTCAAGCTCTGGTCAGGAGGTGACATCTCAGGTCGCCCCTGATTTGACCGCGCTTAGAACACATAAATACACAGCCGGAAAGGTAGGCCATTCCTATGCACCTGACTCACGCAACCCCTATGGGTGTTACCCGCTGATAGCGCACCACCAATCTCGTTTCCAGAGTCATCGGTCCCTTGACCAGCGATCGGGAAAGAGAGACTCTGGTCGAATCCAAAAAAAGGCCATATCTGATTGGCTATTCAAAACAGCCTAATTTCCTGCCATTTGTCAAATTCTAAACTAAAAAGTGGCGATTTCTTCTGGATTTTTATCTATACAAGGTTGAACATAATCTCGGAATAAATCTTTTTACAACTTATTTTTGCTTTTGAAAATACATCAATTTTCACTTGCGTGACACCAGATACTGAAATCTGCTATGGTTGAAAAAATGTCTCTCATTATTGTTTATGATTCTCCGAAGTTTAAACGTTTCGAGTGAATTGGTAGATGTGTTTATACTCATGTGTACCGTCATGACAAGGTGAACTCCAGGCCCCAGTTGTTCAAACGATGGATAGCGCTATCCGCCGGATAAATCTCTATCCACTGGATAAATTAATAGGCCATTTCCGAGTTCAAGTCTGCCTCCTCTTTAAAGCGAGTCTAAGTGCGAAGTTTTTGTTATGAAAATTAGTTTTCATTCATATGTAAAGTAGAACTAATTACCATTACAAAAACTTCGCACTTAGACTCGCTTTGAAGAGGAGGCAGACTTGAACTCGGAAATAGCCTATTGGTTTTAAATTTCCTATTGTTTATCCGCTGGATAGTGATTTATCCGGTGGATAGCGCTATCCATTGTTTGAACAACTGGGGCCAGTTGTTTTGTTGATTCTAACCGTCTCCCCTCACGCACGCGCAGTTATTCAAACGGAACCAGAGTTTTCTGGTTCCGGTTTTAGATTCTTTCAGAGCCTTTCGTGCCCGTTCCGCTAGACAAGGGTAACGGAGGCTCTGAGGCGCGAAGTACCAAAAACAAAATTCATGCAAGGGAAAATTAAGCACCTTTGTTGCCAGACTAAGGTCTCGGTTAGTTACAGTAGGCAATTTTTTTGTGCAACTTGTCTCAGAATTTTGTTGCGACGACAGTTCTCACATTGAGAAACGGGTTGCTTGATGGGTGTTACACAAGGCAACATTTCTTGCAAGTTATCTCGTTTCGATTATCACATGAGATCGAAATCGCGAACATAGAGCTCCTCGCGGATTGCTCCCTAAGGAACAGTGGAAATCCGTGGTTCAGGAAGTAAAATAACATCTTCGAGAACAGGTTTGTTCTCCGTATGAGGCGTTGAATATTGCTTGTTGCCAGTTCGGCTTGTGTTCCTTCGCGAACGAGGTAAATCAATCAATCATTTATTTTAACACGTTACGTCAAAGAGCTATAAAACTCGTTCAAAATACGAACGTGTATAAATAAAATCTATAATAATCACAGCCATATAATATAATTCAATTTTAAAAACAACAAAAAGCCACATACTAAAAACGTGACTTGGAAAACTCTAAAACTCGTTCTAAAAGCAGTCAAAAGCTACAATTGTACACTATAAGACACGTTCTAAAAAACTGCCATTTTGCAATTTATTTCTGAAGTCACTAGCATCACTTGAAAGACGAACATGAGAAGGCAAACTTTTCCATAACTTAGTTAATGAATAAGTGACAGAATTCTTCTTAAATTTACAATTAAATTTAGGTAATTCCAAATCCCGGGGGGGGGGGGGGTACTCGATGTATCCCTGGTTGGGGAGGTGCGGCGCGGCCCCTCATACCCTGACCCTGTTTTTAAATCAACATTCCTTGCAAATCAGAAAATCAGCGATATTTGTCTTAAAAGACAAATATCGCTGATTTTCCTACCCATTTTAAGACAGAATTCCGATTTTTGATACCCTGTTTAAGACATTTAACCCAGTTTAAGACAAAAATTGATAAATCGATACCCTGATTAAGACAAAAAATGATAAATTCGATACCCTGTTCAAGACAAAAATCCCGAAAAACATACCCTGGCGGACCGCACGTCCCCATTAAGCCCTTATAAGGCAGTACCCCCCCCCCCCCTTCCCCCACCCCGGGTTCCAAATTCAAGCCCTTGCCTCTTAGCTTATACGGTGTATGCCTGTATTTAAAAAGGCTAGCAATATATGTAGGACCCGTACCATTTAGACATTTAAAAAGAAGTATTAACGCCTGATGTAAGCGCCTACAATATAAAGATGTCATGCTAGCCGCAGTGAGCAGTTCGTCGTATGACATTGATTTGTTGTGCCCGATTCATGTTCTCAAAATATAACAGTTGCCATCTTCGAGACGGTTGCGTTGACCCGTACCTATGCCTACAAACAAAGGACCACAGTATTCGAGATGAGGTAATATAAATGCTTTATAAAGTTTTATCATTGCATCACGAGGAAGAAAACGCCTTATTCTTCTCAGTGCAGAAGCCTTGGCATAGGCTTTCTTTAGTTGATCTGATATGTGTTCTTTATATGAAAGTTCCTCGTCTAGAGTTACTCTAAGAATCTTAACAGATCGGAGAAATTCTATTCGAGCATTATTAAGAAATAAAGAATAATGATAGGCACAGGGTCCAACAGATAATGCTTGAGTCTTAGCACAGTTCACTGTTAAATAGTTGGACTCAAACCACGACGAAAGAGCCTGGAGATCCTTGTTGAAGGAAAATTCTAGAATGGTGGGAGATACATCTGAAAGGTAGGCAGTCGTGTCGTCAGCGTACAGCCGCAATGAGACATTAGGAACACAAAGATTCAAAGCATTAATGAATATGTTGAACAACAACGGACCCAATAGTGAACCTTGAGGAACGCCAGATTTAACTGTTTTGAAGTTAGAGCATGCACCATCTAATCTGACACATTGTTGACGACCCAGCAGGTAGGTGGACATCAGTTCCAAGGCCCGTGTAGAAAAGCCATAGGCCTTCAACTTCGCGAGCAGAAGGCTATGGTCTATGGCGTTAAATGCTTTGCTCAAGTCCACAGCGACCGCCGCTTATGTTGGCCTTGTATGACCACTGTGATAGTTCCATTTGGGCTCCCCGCATACAAACTCTGTCGCAGGAGCTGGAAAAAGTACGGAAGCATGCAGTGCGCTTTGTAACATCTGAATATTACAGCTACAAGCGCTGCACAGTCAGTGACTGGGACGGCCGCGCGTATTTTGTATTGCGGGGGGGGGGGGGGGGGGTCTCTAAAAGCAAGCGCTGGAGACGCTAACTTGTAGGGGGTTCTGGGGAAATTATCCGCCAGAAAATTCTGAAATCTTGAAGCTAGGGAATGCTTCTTTCAGCATTCTCGACGCGATATAAAAAACATAAACGTGGATCAACCGTAAAAGGACATATGTTTTACTTCTTATTTTTATTTTTTGCTTGAAATTGGGAGGCCTAAGGGCCCCCCCACCCCCCGCCTCCGCCGTTCCTGAGTGATCGTTTCGGTCAGGGGCTAAATTCCTTATCAATTCCCCCTCGCGAAGG
This sequence comes from Montipora sp. Colony 1 RG-2022, assembly GCA_023091755.1. Classification (NCBI taxonomy): domain Eukaryota; kingdom Metazoa; phylum Cnidaria; class Anthozoa; order Scleractinia; family Acroporidae; genus Montipora; species Montipora sp. Colony 1 RG-2022. Next base: position 19,495 of record JALIRR010007898.1, read on the forward strand.
CCTCTTTATCCCACAGCGCAAAACTCGCGAAGGCCTCTTTATCCCACAGCGTAAAACTCGACATATGAATGACGAACAGTATTTTGTACCTTATGAGAAGCCCATAACTCAGTCTCGATCTCTCTCATTTGCATGACCTTTTCAACCAAGGTGGAGCGTTAAGAGCGTCAGTTAAGAGCGAGCCATGCGAGTCATCATGCGAGTCACACAGTTATTGACAGCTGACTGTTCTAAAGGGTGCTTATACTTAAATGCTGTTTATCTGTGCTATTTGAAATGGGTGCTCAGACTTAAACGCGAGACTCACAATGCTCGCAAATTGTCCGCCCATCAAAAGAAGACACCGTTGAAAGTGTTTACATAACTGTGGTCAGACCACTAATTGACGGTTGAGAACATAAATGTTGAGTTGAATCGAATTGACTTTCTACGTGTATCGAATCAACTTTGATGATGTCTCGAAAC
>JALIRR010007899.1:5000-19953 GCA_023091755.1 Montipora sp. Colony 1 RG-2022
CCGGAATTTCCCAGGTATATTTAAGAGCCGGATGAAAAGAGTTGACGGAGTTTATAAATTGATCGAGTTCTTCTCTGCTGGATGAAATAGCGCCGATGCAGTCGTCGATGTAACGGCCGTAGAGTTTAGGTTTGGGGCCGTTGTACTGATTAAAAAATTGGTGTTCAACATATCCTACAAAAAGATTGGCATAGCTAGGTCCCATTCTTGTGCCCATCGCTACACCATTAATTTGTTTGTAATAGTTGCCGGCGAATGAAAAACAGTTAAGCGTTAAAACTAGTTCGGCAAGGCGGAGGAGCGTTTCCGAGCTAGGTTCTTTGACAGTGCGTTGATCGAAAAAGTGTTTAAGTGCGTGAAGACCTTCGCTATTAGGAATGACTGTGTATAAAAGTTTCTTTAGAAACTACCCCTTTATGCAAAAGACAATTACTTATATTGTCCAGATACGTGGGAGGATCACTTTAATCTTTCGAATGAACCCGTACTTTAAAAAGGTAAACATTTCTTTCAATCAAATGAACCTGCAATATCAAAATAATACACTTTGCATTTCTCTGCATGTGTGCAATCCAGAAAATTTTGGTGCATGTTATTTATTCAGTCCATAATTGAGAGCGACCAAAAACACTGAACCAGCGCAAGGTACTTTAAATCCTAAACGGTCTCTACAATGCAGTACATTTATATATTATGCGAGTCAAGTAACGTAGCGGTTTTTGAAATGCAACCGGAACCGAAGAATTGTGTTAATTCATGTACCCGATTTTTTTTTGAATTTCTCCCCAGTTATATAGAGTGCATTGTATTTGTTCATTAAAAAATCTTAATCAACGAGAGATTGAGGCTCTATTATCAGGATGCGGCATTTTTACTAAATAAAATTGGGGACACGAGATAACCGTTGGGGAATGGGGGATTGCCGGGATACGGAATATTTTTTAAATAATTTTTTTTAATGAAATAAAGTTCATTGATCCTTATAGAACCCCAAAAGGTGAAAAAGTACTTTTAAATGTGATCACGGTATTTGCAATTTCTTAATCGCATATTGAGAGTTTCTATCAAGATCAACCCTTCCTGGTAGAGTATCCGAGAAAAAGCCTTCCCTCGGCCTCCCTGTTTCTTTTCTTTTTACTGGGTTGCCAGTATGGCAATCCCAGTCGGAAAATGGGTAATATTTGTTGGTTTTGAAATTTTTATTTTTTGGTTTTTTTTTCCGTGTCATGAAAAATCTTTCCTGCCCCTCCCCTGCTAAGTAATGCCTTTGTATGTAGAGTCTTTTGTGCGTATTTTGTTAGGTTTGAGGGGGTTGGGGAAATGCGTAGATTTCTCTGGTGGACATAGGAGGACATTTAATTAACCTGCAATGGCATCGAAAGTCATTGTAATGCGAATGGCGTTTTAATGCATCTTATGGGGCTCAAGAATGGAAGGTCAATTGCGTAAAAAAGACAGGCGGTGGAAAAAAATATCTGGAATCTTGAAAGCGACGATGTAATGGACTTCGACAACAGTCTTTCGCCCGGAGTTTTTTTTTTTTTTTTTTTTTTTTGTTTTCTCTTACGAGACATCTGGTTTGTCTCTTCTACGACTGGGCAAACCTGCCCAGAGGGAAGGAACACGAACAGGACTTGAGGTCCCATGCGAGGTGCTCCACCCTACCCTATCCAGACCAGAAAGACCAGACCACAACACCGGGAACTACATGCCCTACTCTTTACGACAAGTGTGCGGGTTCTTTTACGTCCCACAGGATTATGAACATTGAAGGGTTGTGAGACGGGACCTCCGGCTTATTGTCCTTATCCGAGAAGACTAGAGCGTGTAACCATTTGCAGATGTAATTACAAAGGCAGCACTTTCTCCTCAGTTATTTAAAGACCCTGAGTGTTGGTCCGGCCGGAGTTGAACTCACGGCCTCCCGCGTAACAGCCCGGTGCTCAACCAACTGAGCCACCGGTGCGCGGTGCAATGTGCGAGCCAGCGAGTCATGCGATTCATGCGAGCCATGGCTGCGAGCCAGCATGGCGAGCCATGCGTGTCAACATGCGAGCCACACAATTATTGAAAGCTAACCGTTTTAAAATGGGTGCTTAGACTTAATAACTGCTTATCATCGCTATTTGAAATGGGTGCTGACTCGCAGATTGTCCAGCCCCTTTCGCCCGTAGAGCCGAAATCAAAGTGAGCTGTATTTCTAACATTTTATCACGAGTGCAGTGTTATGTACAACACTGAAACCAAATGGAAAATTATCTGGTAACTTATGAGTTCAACAAAGACAGAGAAGGAATCGAACACCTTAATTAAGTGGATCTGTGATTTCTGTTGTCTGGCAGTCTTGAGGTAAAAAAATAATTGGAAATGACAGTCAAGAATTATTTGAAAGAATGCATGTCGACTATTTTGTGCTCCATTATTCAAGGAAAAGGTTCTTCAGGAAAGGGTTTGAACCTGAAATTTATTTTGTTGCGTACATGGTAATTTGACATGATTGAGTTTCTTGTCTTCACGCACTCCATGAAATAGGAAGAGGTTTTTGCCTCTCAGAGCAAATATGTTGTTTGTTTCAATAAATTTTGCGCTGGAAGAGGTGGCCTTTATGAATTCATCATGTTTTGTAATATGCGAGCTTAACTGTCTTTTGCGTTGTCTTTTACTGTTAACTCCCGGCTTTTACGGTTTTTTGGTGCAAATGTAAAGCCAAAAAATGTTTTAACCTGGCATCAGATTAGACTGAAAAGAAGAGGAATTATGAAGCAGAAACAAGATCTTAGTGTGTGCAATAAACGTTTGTTTAGTGCAACTGCACGACATGAATGACATGCAGGAAAACGTCCGTCAGAGCAATTTGCAATTAATTTTTTTGCAGACTATTTATTTAAAGAAGAAACGAGTGAATTTTACACAAGAGCGTGTTTTGTTATCTGTAAACTGAATTTATTACCAAAGGTTAAAAAACTATAAGACCTCAAAATAGGACAGGACATTACAAAATAATTAAAAGTGTGAACGTGTGAGTAAAAGGGCCTCTGCTGGAACGACATCTGGGTGACCCCTCAAATGGTGTTAATGACCCCGACTTGAAAAAATTAACTGGAATGCTGCAGTTCAATACCACACAATTTAGTGCCTTCTGTTTTTCTGTAACACGTACCACAGGCAACCCAGTGTACGCTTCACTGAAGCGTCTAGTTTCACTTGAATCTACCTTTTATTTTCAAGGGTTATGACCGAACGCTGGCTTCGGGGCAGGGAGCCCGTTTCTCGAAAGTCCCGAAACCTTTTCGGGCCCGAAAAGCCATTGATTTGTGAAATTGCGAACCGCTTGTTTTAGAGGGCCGATCTTTAAATATGTTTTCAAGGTAACAAAAAGAAAAATAATTGTGAAGTTTGACGGATTAAGTCCTCTCTGTTCTTGAGATACAAAAGGAATTGTGACACTCTAAAATGGCCCGTAAAGTATCGGGACTTTCGAGAAACGGGTTCCAGTGTCCTTCTTCCCGATCGTGGTGGCCTTAAAACCACTTTACGAAGTAACCGCTTACAGTGTACATCTACAAACGAGACGAAAAACACAATATCCACGACTCAAGTCGAAATTCAGGAACTCAAGTCAAATCATTTATTGAGGGTTTACGTTAGGTTCTTGTACAGACTTGAATCTTCAACTTAAGAGAACATTTACAAGGAAATAGTAAGCATGGCTCGATTGCTCTGTAATATTCGAGTCATATTATAAATTAAAACGTATTGGATTCCTTGCTTGAGGGTTTCCACAATGTCAAAGCCATCACCAAATAGCACGTACACAATGTACAACTGTACTGAGGACCACGAAGGACAAGTGAACTAAAGCTATCCGTGGCATTAGGCCTAGCAACTGTGATGTTAAATATCGTAGAGGCAATACATCAACAAAGTGTGGCAGAGTCATTTTGTACTCTTTTGGAAATCACTTGCGGTTATAAAGCCTTGCTATCAGCCAATGTTTCTCCCAAGGCAGGTCAAAGCCGCCATTTTCACAGAAGAATTATTGTTACCCTTCCATTTTCATGATTCACGAGTATCGGCCACAATAAGTATGCATGACATTTTGGGAAAGTAGTGTCAAGTCCTACCCTCATGCAATTGAAGCCGAAGTTATAACTATATTCAATAAAGAAAGCTACAGCTCTGCATGGATTACGGAGATCCATTGGATTATGGAGTAACAATTTGTCCATTTGCACGGAGAATTCGAAACAATTGTCAGTTGATAAATCAGGATATTTAATCAGGATATTTAATCCACAAATAAATGGACTTCTGAATACTCAGACCACTCACTGAAAACAAGGCCTCAGGATTACTGAACAATTATACGAAATTCACATCATATGTATCGCTGATCCACAGTTCATGTTTTATTTTTGGTGGGTCATTAGTCGATATCGATATTTTCATCACTGGGAGATAGTCAGTGGAATATTGGTTGTTGTCTTTGCAGTAGGAAGATATTCGTCCCGATATTTCCCAGCTAATGCTGTTGCCAAGACTTCGACCAATGGTATCTCCTCGTAGAATGGAAAGGGCCCTTCACTTATGCTCCCGTTAGTACCCCTGATTAAGCTGAAAAGATCAGTTCCTGTTATTTCCAAAAGATAACGAACAATATTAAAATAAAACATGGAGAATTGAATCTGCTGGAATGCAGTGTATCCGGAGATAGGAATACTATTCCCTTGAATATCAACTATTATAGATTGTTGGGTTTGGATCTGAGTTTGTGACGAAGCTGCAGGAATATCTCTTTCTCTTAGTCTTGAAGATGGTATGAAGCTTTCATGAAATTGTGCGCTTCTTTTGACCGAGGGCTTTCTAGTTCGTTTTACGCCATTTATCATCATGACTTCTGTGTTATCCCAATCATCGCTCCAAGACTGAGTTTTGCGTTGAATAGCCGAAGGACCTTCTTGATTCTTCCCCGCGCTGCCGCCACTTCTTTGAGAGGTGTCCTCCGCTAAAACTGGGTCCAAACATTCAACTCGTTCTTTGTTTTCGGGCTTTAACATCCTGACTACCACGATGCTGGGCTCGTCATCGTCTCCAGAAGAACTAAATGCAAATAATAATATAAAGAAATGCGAGACTTCTTAGTGACGATTTTCAGCGTAAGAAAACATGGCTGAAGGGCAGAAATCGCAGATTTTCTTGGTAGTTATTCAAATACCCCACTGGTAAAGGGTTAGGGACGATCGACGATCCAAAGACGACTGCGTGAGGATATTAGGAAACACACATCATTCCAAGTTCGAAAGGGTTTTAATTATGGCTCTTGGTTCTGCCTACGTTTTGCTAAACTGACGAATATGCGAAATCAACCTCTTTCCAGAGAATTTTCTTCGTTGAAAATGATGTCGAACAAATTTCGACCTTTAAGTTAAAAACTGAAATAGTGATACTTAGTGGAACTGACTTCAAGTGAGTGTCTAGAACGTGTGTAAATTTCCTGTTCGTGTACAACAAACATATTTTAACCCTAAATCAGAAACCTAGGCTTTTGTTGTATTGTTTGACGGTAAAAACGTGTTTCTTTGAAGGGCTTGGTGGTCTTATTATCGCTTTTATCAGTTTGTGCGCCTTCTAAGTTCCCGTTTTCACACTTTGCTTGAGGTTTTGTATATCGGGAAATTCACAAGCCTCATCGCCTGCGTGGTTCTTTTTCAATTCGTATCATACTTGGGCCCCGTTTATGTGAGTGGATAAGAGTTTTCGCTGCTACGAGCGTAACTCCCCAAGTTGATTCAACTTAAGAGAGCGTTTACATGACAGAATTGTTTCCCTTTTAAAATTAATTAACTGAGTCAAGATCCAGCTGTGTAATACCGTAAAGAGCTGCGTGTTGGAGCTGCACAGCCACCCTGCCATTTCCAGATGTTTTCACAAAGCTTGCTGTTTCTACCCATTCATTAAAAAGACCCCGAGGGTTAATTCGTCCGTAATTGAACCCATGACGGTAGCCCCATGCTCTTCTGTTGTAGTCACTGCGGTGCAAACCGGTTGAGAGGGGGGTTTAACTAAAAAGCAAGGAGAACTCGTTTCTCACCTAGAGTCAGAACTGAAACATCTTCTGTAAATGCCCACCACAAATATTAAAGCAAATAGTGCCACGATGATAACAAGTAACTTTCTCCAGTTTTCTTTAAGCCATTTGTAAACCGAACTTGCCTTTTCCGCTTGCTTATTCAATACATTAAACCCTTCTCCTGAAACCAAACCAAAGAATGGAACGAAAAAAGCAAAATTAGTCGACAAGGTTGACAATATGGTAAACGTTTCTGTACGCTTAAAATGTCCCGGTAAGTGCTAGAATAAGACCATTATTTCAGTCAAAAACGTCGCCACCACTCATGCAGAGGGGTTTGTTGAAATTTATTCTGAGAGCAGGTTAGTCAGTAGACTAGGACCGTGATGGGTGCTACTATACCAATCGAGCGAAGAACAAGCACCAAAGGCGTAGCCAGGATTTTTCAATGGGAGGGTCACACTGTGTAAAACAGAGAGTACTCAGAGTACTCACAAGATTCAAGCGCTTCCGCCACCTGAATATTGTAGGACATTTGCATAAAAAAAAGACTTACAAAGGGGTGGGGGGGGGGGGGGGGGGGCACCCCAGGACCCCCACGGCTACGCCCTGAGCACGACCCAGTATATAAATCTTAGCCTTTAACATGCAAGTTGTTAGTGTCAGCGGCAACTTTCCAAGTTTCTTTTAGCATGTGCGTGAGAAGAACTTTTATTTACAAATGCAGGTGCTCAGAGCCAAACTAGTTAGAACTGCTCGTACGATAAGCTAAATGTCGTTAATAGTGAATGCTTTCTACTTACCGAATGATCGTTTAACGGGGTCTTTCTCCGACCTCTCAGAGGTGTCTGTGCTGTCGACTTCTTTCTTGGCTTCTAGATAACGTAAATCGTTAAAAAGCTTTTCTCGTCATGAATCTTTCAAAATCCATTTAATTTTTGGGAAAGTCAAGTGCATTTAATATCTTTTGATCTCATATCAACACGTTATTCATCAGGTGTTCGCCAGCTAATTAGCCAGTACTTGATTACTGGATGTATTTAAAACCTGCATGGGGAAAACTGAGAGGAATTAACCTAATAAAATCATTTTCAGTCCAGTCCAGTCTTAATCTTTCAGTCCGACAAGAAAATTAATGACTCTGAGGTGGTACTTCGAATACCGTCGCAGATACTTGTTAAGTTTCTGTTCAGCGGTATAGATTCGAATTAATGAGGATTGACACATCCTTGACAGTCCACATCCTTAGATGGGCAAGTAGATTCCACGATCGTACCTTTTCCCTCGGTTGGATCACGGACCTCGGACTCAAAGCGGATACGAAGGAGGAGAGGCCGGTTAACTATGCAAATAAGATGTAAAGGAAACTGTCGGAGTAAGACAAATATTAGCTCTGGCTCCTTTGTTGTGTACTGTATTTCTACCGCTTAGGACTAAATTCAACGAGACACACTTTCACACAATACACCGCCTACTTTTACTGCACAGGAATGACGTAAAACGATCTTATAATTACGTGATTGTGCAGGTGTGCCGAAGGCACAGGAACAACTTCTTAGAGCTCGCTCATCTTGGTCCTATTTTAGAGAATCATGTTCGCGTCACAATATCGTCACATTAACGAAAAACAGCTTTTGTTGTACTGCATGTGAATCCGTCAACTATAAAGGATAAAGTCGGCTAAACACACTTCGCACAAAGTTTAGGCTACCTCTTTATTCCTATAGAGATGCCATTTCTTAAATTACACTCTTACAGATATCTCTGTTGAAATTTAAGTGCTACTCGGCCAACGTTTACGTTGCCGTTGCCCATGCATAAACGCCCTATTGAAGTGTCCCCGTGACGCAAAACAACCGAGCTCGAGGCGGATTTTTCTTCTATTTGAAATTAAGACCAACGTTTAGGCTCAATGGGTAGAGCAACGGCTATCGATCTAATACGGAGTTCGTGGGCTCACTGCCCACTCTCGTTGCTGAGAGTAACTAACGCTCAGTTGGGCTACATGGGAATAAAGGAAGCACAAAATAGTCATCTCTAATATCTCTTTTGAAATTGTACACGTCCAGCGTATACAAAAACGTATCCCTTCACATTGCTTGACCTTATTCCTCAGTTGGCGGTTTCCGAAAGTAAAGGCCCGTTTAATCGGTTTCAACATTTGACCAACATTCGCCGCCTTTCAAAACTTGTCTGTTTTGCGCTTCCTTCTTCAATCGCCTAGCCAATTTATGGAACGCCATACCAGATAGCATTAAGTTGCAGACTTCCATCTCTTCTTTTAAAATTAAGCTAAAGTATTTTTTCGTTGAAAGGCTTAAAATAGTATTCGACGGAGACAATATACGTTCATATAAGTTTAATTTGTCCTAAATGTCGAAGAGTTAATCCTATGACTATCTGTAGTTGTTAATTTTTTTAATGGGTACTTTGGGTTAGGTTTTCTTTCTCATCCGGGGTTGGGTTTGGGTGTTAATATTATATAGGGGACCTAGAGTCCTATTGTAGTATCACCTGCCCTTGGGCGAATCACAAAATAAATAAATAAATAAATCTTCTGAAATATAGTGCTACTAGGTCAACGTTTCGCAAAACATACCCCTTTTCATTGCTTTCACATTATCGGGCACTGAACTGGGAAAACAGGAATTTAGTTCAGAAAGTAATAACGCCGGCGGTTTTGATGTTTTGCAACACATCTGAAGTAGCCAGGTCTAAACACCGATTTCAAAACGGTAAATCTTTCTTGCGATTGTTCTCAGTCAGATCCCCCCCCCCCCCCTACCGTTAAAATCAGGTAATAGCGAAGATATCGTTGACGTCACCTATTGTCATTATTGTACCAACTAGAGCCTCATTGGCTGTCGAAACAATGGGTCTTTTGTTCCTGTGGCTTTACATTTGAATAACAAAAGCAATGTTTTTAAACAGATATCATGCCTATAGTAACAGTCTGCCTCGATAGACGACAAGCGTTCCCTCAGTCTCTTGCCCCAACTTTCGCGCAGCCAGTTTGCGGAAAATCGTTTGGGAGCTCTTCGTTCAAACGGGAACGCTTGCTACGCAGGCTACTCAACAGGCCACTTTCAAAAATACCTTGATACCCTGTTTGCCCCCAAAATTTTGCGTAAATATTGTTTCCAGTTTCTCTTGGGATTTACGATTGTCCCAAGAAAAAATAAAAACAATGCTTATGCAAAATTTTGGAGTATTGTGGTATTTTTGAAAGTGGCCTATAGCACCTTGTGTTCGTCCACCAGCAATTGTACATTGCAGCTCTCTACAGATTGGTTGCAAACCACGTATTAAACAGCGCGCGCACTTCGTTTGAACCGTTGGGAGTTACAACATATAATCACGCTACTGTGATTCAATCGTAATTAGCCTGTGTACGGCCGTCCGCTCTCCTAAAAACTTGAAATCGGAGGGGAGGAGCACGCTTCCGTCCGATGTTTGAGGAGAGCGGGCGGCTGTACACAGGTTTCTCGTAATTCGAACCTGTGGTATAACTCGCATGAGTCGCCGAACCGCAACAGATTCTTGGTCCGATCAACAAGTTGAGTATTGGTAAAATAACAGAAATCTGTCTCCACACCATCCACGGAACGAAAAGGGCTACGAACAGCTACATCGAGATTATAATTAAATTTCTAACATGTGCAACGTCACAATAAATTAAGAGTTAATTAATTTTGTGCTAGTCATAGCCCTTTAGCTTCTCGTCGACTTTTCTTAGAGGTGAATCCTACTTCCATCCATCCTTACGACTATGAAAAGTGCTTTCATTGAAAGTTTCGGACAAGATATTAAACGAGATCTCAGCTCGATTCTTAGAAAATGGATTCAATTAAACTAGCAAGCCAGCTGTTAGCTGGTCATGGACCCGTAGAAAATGTGAGTATGAAGAGACTTATAATACGAAAGACACATTTGAACAGCAGATAGCCATCATGATAATAGTTGTGAACTTCACTGATGCGTAACGAAAAGAAAGCCTGAAAAATTCGGGACTGAATGTGATTTGAACCCATCACCTCTGCTATACCGGTGAGGGGTTCTACCTTAATTAAAGTGGTAGAATGATAAAAAAAATCACTTCCTTTTTTTCTACAGATTTTGAAAGTGTGTTTGCTTAACACCTGCCTGGCAAAATTTTGAGCTTTGATTTTAATCCAAAGGCTGTTTACTTTGAGTGTAAGTTTTGGATTTCACGGTTCACCATTACTCACGTTCTAAACTGACCGACTGGACCTCAGAGGGTTGGATTTTATTTATTTTTATTTATTTAATAGCTTCAACAGAGCATGAAAAGACTCGAAGTCCATATGAACATGCCCCATACTTACATAAACATATGTGATTCAATATACGAACAGATACATAACTAACAAATAATATGACACATAATACAAATAAAAACAATAATACTACTAATAATAATAATTTATCGACAACAACATTTGGATCTAGGGAAAGATGACGTCATTTACTCAATAGCTTTAAATATCAGCGCGAAAACGCAGTTTTTTATGTATGCAAAACACGAGTTCAAAAATCAGAAAGCCGAAACCCACGTGCTGCATATTAATTCAGTCGTGTAGATACGCATTGCGTTCTTAACCTTGTCAAGGAGTCTTTGACGTCATTTTCTCCTCGATCTCTCTCAAGATTTGTCAAGTTAGAAATAGCGGATCATTAAATTTTGTAATTAAGGCTTCAAAACTTGGGTCATTTAGTGTTTAGTTAACATAGTTTTGAAATCCAAAGGAAAAAAAAGATGTGCTATCGCTTTATCATAGTACCACTTTAAGCTATCAGCCAACAGGGAGCTGGCCATATTTTGTGAGTTAAATTCGTAATAAAGCCAAAATTTGCAATTTACCAAAACTCAAAGGAACTTGTTCGATTTTGCCACATTTTTTCTGCGTGTAATCTACATCGATAAACTGAGAGAAAGACGATAGAATGAGAATTTTCATGCCAGCTTGATGAGAACCAGCGACTTGTCGGTAGCCTTTTCACCGAATGGCAAAGGGCAGGGGCTCATGACACGTTTTTTACAATTCCCATATGTCTCCTTGTAGTCACTGGTTTATCAGATCGTCTACATTTCGGACAGTCTTACCAACTATTGTGCCTATTCGTCAATGATCGCACTTTGTTGCTGCTTAAGCATAAATTAAAAGCCCACCTTCAACCGACAACCTTTTCGACCGTTTGTTTTTGTTATGGAAATTTGCATTGCTTATTGTAGCGATCTGATTGGTTGAATTTCAGCTTCGATGGGATAATTGTTCCACGGCACGCAGTGCCTGTCGGTTGAAGGTGGGCCTTTAAACAAGAAAAAATAACAACAACGAGGACGGAATGAAATCAAAAATAGCCACCAAAGGCCTGTTTCTCCTAAGTAACGAGAGGAAAGCGGTTCGGCATGAACGTAAGATCTGCCTGTTTTGAAAAACCGATCTTTGAAGATGTTTTCAAGACCAGATAAACCAAAACATTATAGGCCTGCCTTCAACCGACAGGCACGGAGTGCCGTGCAACAATTTTCATATATGAAAATCCCGTCAAAGCCGAAATTCATCCAATCAGATCGCTACAATAAGCAACGCGAATGACAAACAAAGAGTATTGTGGTATTTTTGAAAGTGGCCTATAGCACCATGTGTTCGTCCACCAGCAATTGTACATTGCAGCTCTCTAGAGATTGGTTGCAAACCACGTATTAAACAGCGCGCGCACTTTGTTTGAACCGTTGGGAGTTTCGACATTGTAACACGACACCGATCGAGAATGTTGCCGAAACCGTGTCGATTTGAAACCGTTGCCAAAAGTGGAGCGTTTTCAAACGATGCGGTTTTATCTGTCGTATAAACAGCGAAACCGCATCGATCTGATCAGGGGCACCCAACGTCAATTTTCGGAAAATATCTGTTCGGAAGACGATTTGATATCAAGAATTTTCGGAACATTTGTTCTAAAATTTCTTGCTTGCCTGCCTCTCCTAGGATTTTCGAACATCTGAAAAAAATGGTATAATTCCCCATTTTTAACGGATTTTTACCCTAAAAAGGTCACCTAGAATTTTTGGGGAACCTCTTTTCTGGCTGAAATTTTCGAAAAGGTAGGTTTTAATCCCTATAATTTTCGGATCACCAGACTATCAGCTAGGAAATCCGAACAGATTAATCATAATTTATTGATCACCGGAAATAAATTTCAGTTAATCGACAACTCTTGTTTGAGCTTTGTCCTATGTCCAGTGATTTTCACGTGCAATCTCTTATGAGCTGAACTTATGATCTCTCCATTGTTTTCTTTTTTTTTGGCCAATCGCATGGCTCTCTGTAATGTCCAATAGCTTGCATTACCATGTGCTTCATCACTCTGGTCTTTTTTCTCACGGTCAAGCACAATATGTCTTGAAGTTTTCTTTTCAAATTTCCTCCCATCCCCGCCCCCCCCCCCCCCCCTTCCTTTTCATTGGACATAGGACTTGCGAAACCCTTATTAAGTGCCATGTTGTCAGGTATCAATCATTTTATCAATCATTTTACATATATAACTTATCCATTAGTTCAAGGCATTATTATTGTATGCAAGTTACCAACAGTCAAAACCGTTTTCTGCGTCCTCACATTGATGTCCCTTTCAGTTAAAAGTTTCAACTCGAGGCAATGATATGACATCTCTTTAGTTAATTCTTGCACTTAGTCTCTAAAGTCAGTAGTGTATTTTCAATAAAAATTGGGAATGGGGATGAAGTGCTCCTCTCGTCACACTTTTGCCCCCATAGACTCGACACTTTGTACTCCTGCACATATAGGTTAGTTGGGGCCCTAGGGAGGCCCACGATTGGTCACAGCCGACCCTGAGGGAAGACCCAACTCCCTCCCCTATATCGGTCTGTGCACCTTCCATATTTACCCAGGAATGGTCACAGTCGGCCCTGGGAGGAGGCCCAACTCCCTCCACCATACCGGTGTGTGTACCGCCCTGGTGGTAGGTTTTTCTTTAGCTCAAAAATCCAGGAGTACATGGGGATGACCTTTTAAGTTTCAGTGGAGCACTTCGTCTCCCACTTCCCCCTTTTGAGCCACGCCAAGTTGTTCTTTATATTGATGTTAATTAAGTATAATAAATTTGGGTCCCCAAACATGAGGAAGTCGTTTAAAGACGCGGAAAGAAAACACCAGGACGACATCGCAAGGCCTACATCGACCAACTAGCAGAGGATACTGGTTGTGTGGTAGAAGAACTGCTATTTTTTATGAACGGCGCGGAAAGATGGAGGGAAGGGTTAAGGAATGTCGAACGATTTCGACATGGTGATGAGACATGGGCCACTAGCAAATTCCCCGTTTTAAAATCGATGTTATACAGGCCATGCATGTTTTCAAATCCACCTTTTACAAATCAGAGTTTTCAAAAAATATTTTTTGCTAATTTCTGTTCATGTTTTGACAAAAATCAGTCCTGTCAAATCAATGTTTCTCAATACTGATACGGTTTTATTATTATCCATCCTGGACCGACCTCAGTCCTTAAAAGTGATAAGAATGAAAGAGAATTAACAAGTATTGGTTTACTTCATTCTTGCATCTGTGGTCGGCCGAAGTTAGACTAACAGAACTCAAAATTTCATGATCAGAAGATTTCTAAAATGCTAACGAATCCACAAATTCAAGGAATAGCCCTTGTGCCCTAAACCATTGGCATCATCACCAAAATCCTTCTCTCCGGAATCACTCCATTCTTCAAAACCGCCATAGTCATTCTCAGTGATTGCAATACCATGATCAGCCCTGGCACAGTTGCTTCCACCTCCTCCAAACATCATTACAGAACCATCTCCAGTACTCCACTGACACCAGAAACCAATACGATTCTTTCTCTGGATGTTCCCATCACAATTTGCTCGGCTGAAGCCAACCGTGGAACTATACGATCCTCCAAAATACACCGGACAGCTTCCCAGACACCTATCATTTGACCAAACGTTACGATGGGTAAACCTGCCATAGCTGGACAAAAAGGTCCTCACAGTTCTTGAACCTAAGCAATTGGAGTACGTCCGAAGCAAAGCAGTGTTTGAGCTATCATCGCTGCGAGTGACTTTTATCTCCGTTCCCTTGACTTTCCAAAATGCTTGTGATATCATATCATAATTAGACGAAGTGCTTGTTGGGGATCCTTGTGAAGACAGAATGTCATACCACCAATAGACATCGTCTCTCATCCAATTTCCTGAATCACGATTTGAGAATCGGGCAACAAGAGTCCAGCCGCCTCCGTTTGCTGACATATCACAAAAAACCTCCGAGATAAATGAAACAAGAAAATTAAAGGTGAAGGTATTAAAGAGTGGTCCCCAATACAAGTCTGGTTGTTTGGATTTCTGTACAGACTTGGAAAATGTTATTTGCTGGTGTGTAAAGAAGAATTTGTCAATTTTTTCCTTGACAAGTGCACAAGTGCACTTGTTCAAAAGCTAGCATGCTAACTTTTGAACAAGTGCACTTGTCAAGGAAAAAATTTACACATTGCAGAACTTGCTCGTCTGTACGGGTCGACAAGGAAATCTTGTCAAGAAAATTGAGAAATTGTGGGCGCACAGTGGTCTTGTTCTTGCGATGACTCACTGTAATGGCGCCGATGGCGCCCCATGCTTTGTTTTTTTATCGTCCGCTGTGTAATTGTATTGCTGGCTACAGTGAAAACTTGTCAAAGAAAACTTGTTAATAGACCAATTTCAATATATTAAAATTCAGTCCAAAACAAAAGGCATCATCGAGAGGCTCTGGGGAATAAACTCATACAAATCCTTACATTTATTCCCCAGAGCCTCGAGATGATGTGTTTTGTTTAGGACTGAATTTT